>JAQGBZ010000140.1:0-150722 GCA_034687125.1 Neelides folsomi
TTATTAAATTTGTTGAATCCAGGGGACCTTTATATAATATTAAAAGATTTATGAAAAAAGATTTTGTTTTCATAAAAATATTTGTAATTGAATTGATGCACTAACCTTTTTGGTTCCGACTGTATTATTATAATATTAATTATAATTAATTGTAATTGTTATAATATTTGTCTTAAATAATAATCTCATTGTTTGTAGGTTTCCTCGTGGGAGAGGTTACAATGAAGGAAGATGGCCAGAATCTCGAGGGTATGGAGCTCAAGGGTCAAATTCACATACTCCAATGAATTTTGGGAATGATGAAGCTTTTCGTAATGGAAATCGTTCTAATGGAAGCAACGGACCAAATATGAGTACTGGGAGATCGTATTCTAGAAATACTTACAGAGAAGCCCCCGCCAATCCGCGAGTTGTTCCTTCAAATAATTTAATGTCACCTCAAAGGTGGAGAGATAAGCCTCGATCTTTTCCAAGGTAAACTTTATGAATCCCAATTGCCAAACCATTGCACAGCGATTCAAGTCATTTAAGTAATACATTTACCTACTCATTGTATTTTGACTTGCTATTACTTGTGTGACGAGGGAGTTTGAGCCTAGTTAACGAAACTGATATTATGCTTAAAAGTGCAATTGATTACCTATCATATTATGTATAATAAATATTCGAATTTTATTGTACATTTAGGTATTAAACTTGCGATTAATTGTCCTATACCTAATTACAGATAATTTTTAATGTGTCGTTTTGTAATTTAATACTAATTTGTTTAATATGGTGGTAATATTGTTTGTAAATTCATAAATTTGTCTACCTACATGTGTATCATGAATATTTAAAGAAATAAGGTACCTATTATGTAATATATTAATATTAATCACATTATTAAAAAATATCCCTAAATAAAGTACTTAAGCCTCAATACTCTAGAAACCACATTTTATTGATCCTTCAATCACATGTGTCCACCAAAATTAAATTATTAAAAATATTTAAAAATGCCCAATCGGGGCAAGGATTGGTTTAGTAACCAAATGTATTAAATTAGCAAAAGCCCCTATCAGAGCACTTATTTAATATTTTCAATAATTACCTATACAACTATGAGTCCTTGGACACGTGAAATGAAGTAGACAATAATTAAAAGTCCAAAAATTGACCCAAATTGTTAATTATCGTTAATATCTTTTAAACAAAGTGTTTAATCAAAATTTCACAAAGCTGGAGAGCTATAAAAGGTAATTTCCGATTGAAATATGTACCCTGTTTCCCTGCTGATAATCCGCGGATTATCTAGTAAATGTGAGGGTCTAGCTGCGGATTATCAATGGGGGCGGATTATGCAATGTTAAAAAATGAATTTAATTTTTTAAAGAATTTTAAATATATAATTTTAAAGATTTCTTAAGGTTTTCCAGGCGTTCTTTGATTGATTTTAGCATTGGTATTAAAAGTCATTTGAGGTGCGGATTATCGGCGGGGGCGGATAATCTAATGTTTTTATTTTGGGAAATAAATCTGCGGATTATCAGTGAGGGCGGATTATCGGCGAGGGCGAAGTATCAGCGGGCAAACAGGGTATATAAAGTGTATATGGTAAATGTACTAAATTCCTAGGTGTAGGAGCTACAAGATTTGAAAATCGTCAAACTCAGGGACGATTTTTAAAGCGTTAAAGAACTTTTGAAAAAATTGACAAAGCTGGAGAATTCAATCATCCAAATCTGAACAAATAATGTATTTGAAGTTTTTGAAAATATTGAGCCCTAGACTTATTATAGGAGCTAGACTTAATTACCTTTGTGGATATTGATCGTTAAGAATTTACAAATTACGTCAATGAATTATGAATTTTATATTTATTGATTATGTTAGATTGCCTTCGGGCATTTTGCAACAATTTATTTTCAAAACAATCGACATTTTCACGAGTCGAGTTTAAAGATGCAAGAAAGATGAAAAATGGTAAATGTATTTGATAAATTATTGTTTGCATATTGCATAAAGTTTCCATTCGATGTCTTTAGGTATAAAAACACTGACCTTCTCACTTGAAAATCAGCACCAGACTCTTTTTTATAGGTCTGTGTATTAAAAAATGCACCTTACTTTATTACCATCAATTTATATTACGCAGAGGAGGATTAAATATCAAGTATTTATTTGGATTGCTTTTCAAACTCTCCTATTTAATATAATAGACAATGAGTTTATTTCTTTACAACTTTCTACTTATAACAATGAGTAATTTTATTATTTATATAACTTGTGCACAAGACAAGGTCTACATTAAGTTTTTGTTTTTGGTTACTCATTTTAGTTAATGGAGAGTTGACTTAAAATATTGCAACATAGCATTCCTGATACAGTTCGACTTTGTGTATGATGAACAAATGATATATATTTAAAAATACATTATATCACATCCATATATATGCCAAAGTAAATAATATAAGTAGTAAATAAAGTATAAACTTTAAGATTGTGGAAAATAGTAGCAAGTATCCAGAAATTGTAATCGATCAAACCATTAAGTTGAATCTAGTCAAATATAAAAATTTGCGTATTATCTGCCCTATCCAGACCTCTGTGGAGTCTAAAGTATCAGTCTGGTGGTGTTGGTTGGGAGCATGGTGGATGGTGACGAAGCTGCATATTACATACTCTCTCAATAAAACACGCATTACACCTCGATTGGGTCTGGCGTTTGCATCTTGGGATCTGACTCGACAGGTTAGTTCAGGTACAATATGTTCACTTTTCTTTTTTAATTAATCACGATTTATTTACATTGTATCATTCTCGATTTGTATTATTAGGAGTATCTTATATCACTCATTTCAAGTTTGTTGAATTTATTTGTACTCAAGTACCAAACTTTTAAGTGTATTGGTACTCAAGATAAATTGATAAATAGAATGTTTTAGAACAACCTTTGAAGATATTTCAAAATCAGTCATCGGAATAATCTTTTGATTTTATGGTATTTATTAGTCAATATTTATCAACTAAAGGGCCATTGTATTTGGAAGTGTTGAAACTGTGAGCGAGAGTTACAGCATATGAGAAGTGTTATACGTAAATCCCATATTTTTATAGTCGGATAAAATATATGCTAACGTCATCTAATTTTAAAGGGAGTTAGGGTTTTCCAGTTCATCATTCATTTCGATACAATATCTCCACTGCTGTAAACATTAATTCTACTCTAAAAGCTTTCCTCTTTCTTAAGAGCTTTGTTTTAACTATATCGACGATTGACAATTGAAAGAGGTCACACTCAGAAGCCATTTTTATAGGAGTCAGCAAGTGGGGTAGTTAATTTAGCGAACTAATCACTATTTCTATCATAATAATATTTATGCTAAGAAGGATAAAATGGACTAAAAGTTGTATTTTGATTGACCAATAAAATATTTTAATTTTTTAATAGCTAATAAATAGAAAGGAGTGATTTCTTCAGTTTCAATTTTTTGATTCTTCAACTTATCGACATGTCATCTCCGGAAAAGCCCTCAGAAATGCAGCAGGCCGCCGAAGCCGCAGGACATCCGCCAGCTGGTAATAATTAATTATACATTTTTTGTTCAAGATTCATCAAAAGTGTATCTCTTTCTTAATTATTATGTATGTTTAAATTGTAGTTAAAGCTGGTGGAATGAGGATTGTGCAAAACAAGACGCATCTAAAGGATAAGAAGACTGATGCTCCTGTGCCAAAGCCAGAAGAAGATGTTCTCAAAGTGTCCACCAGGTAATTCAAAAAAGATTTCATTTTAAAGTTAAACCCTGACAAATAATACTTTTATCAATAACAAAAAAATATCTTTCACTCCAGCCCTCCAAAACAATCGGACATGACGTCGGGAGCTCCACAACGTGGAAATGAAGATTTCCCAGCTGATGCTGTAAAAGCATTCCATCAGAAGCCGCTTCCAACTCACGATACTCGAGGATCATCAAAGCCAACAGTTATTCACCAACCAAGAAAATAAATAATGATGGAGCCGCTCTAACCTTTTCGTAAATTGTCAAATGTCACTAAAATATAAACACTAAACAATAATAGGTTGATAACGAAATTTAATACAGATTGGTCATTTTAAATATAAAATTGAAAAAAAAACAATATTGTATATTTTTTGTTTGAACAATGCAGAATATACTAATCGTAAATACTATAAAATATGTATATTATATATTAAAGGTGCTATTGATTGAGTTAGATAAGCTAAAAAGTATAAAAAATTTCTATTTGTTAAACTATAAATATTCTTTAAATTGTATTTAGTGTAATTTGATGTTCAATTTGTATTTCAATAAATTTTCCATTATATGTTTAACTTTTAAGTCTATGAAATAAAAACAATTGGTAACTAGTATTTCAGCTAATAATTCCACTAACTATATACAAAAATTGTTAATTTTAAACCACACGGTTGTAAATTTCTTACTTTTATCTTCTAATTTTATTATGTTTATTATTAAATTAAAAGTCATCAATAAATTGGGTTCTCATTCGGAAATTTCTAAATTATAATTCAATTAACAGTCACATCTCACAAATTCACATAGGTATTGTCATCCTCATAAACTCGTAAATGTAAGTCTCATAACGTCATAAGTGTCATTGTCATTATGACATTGTAATATATTGGAATCCTAATGCGTAAATTCAATTTTTTCTGAGATTTTGAATAAAAGCAAGCTAAAGTATGAGAAAATGCGCGGTAAGGTAAAAGCATGCTCCTTTGACTTCCCTATGTTATTTTTAAAACTGTAAGGTGTTTTAGATGGGAATATTTGCACAAAGAAGTAAGGAGGAAATAATAGGAGATATGAGATAGATCTTGGACAAGTTTTAATTGGAAATTGGAATCGTTATAAAATTAATCAGATACTTTTGCATCACCAGTTACATCACCCATAAGCCTATTAAATATTGTTTTTGTATGAAACTATAATTGATTCTTAATGAACAAATCACAAAACTGCTTACTGTTTAGTATATTTGGTAAGCTCCTATTTTAAATAATAATAAAATCTTACTTTATTAATAATTAATATCGATCAATAATGATCAATAATAAGATAATTTTTTGATTTTGCCTAATATTAATTTTCGTATTATCTTTGTATTATTTATATAATATTGAGATCAGCCGGTTAACACGTGGAATCTTTTATCACGCCTAAATTCAATTACAAAATTCGTCTCATGTTAATCGTTTAATTTTTAATTAAAGATCTTGCTGTCTTTATTGGAAATTGATGCGAAGTATTTTTACATCGAGATACAATCATTTTCTTCATTTGACAAAAATGTAAGTGGCACCATTTTAAAAAATACCCATTTTATCATGAGAATTACATAGTATGAAATTCTTTAATTACATAATATGTGAGTTTTTTATGTAATTATTTGTTGCATTTTTGAATATCTTATTTATTAGTTTATTATGCCTCTATTCTAAATAGGTCTGTTTCTTCTAGACCTACCCCACTTTCAAATATAATCGACAATCTTAAGATGATGAAACTGGAGCAAATAAGCGTGGTGAACACCAGCGGAATTGAATTTAAAAAAGAATTCGAATCATCTCACACCCAAACAGATATTCGAAATGACATTCTTATATTACAAGTAAGTACTCACTTACTTTCAATAATTATTTAAAGTTCTTTGCAATGGCAAATACATAACTACCTACTCACATTACATAAATAGAATACTTATCTGTATATACTGGGTATATAACAATTAGGTAATATAAAATTCAAAGTAGCATATCCTACATTGTTTAATGTATGTTGAATATGTTGTAAGTACATTCCCTATTTAGAGTATAATAAATAAATACAATAAATATTTAGGTATTACATTTATGTATGAAATGGCGAAAAGGACAGGACAATATTCAGATATCTTCAGCTTTCACTTTCCTATTGCTCTACTGATTTATTAGGGCACAAATTCAATGAGGACACAATTTTTTCCGTCCAATTATTACTTGTTTTTGTTACATTTTCTTTAAAATCAATTTCGGCTGTGGTTCATTTACGAAAATTATCCGATATGATTATAATATGTGTATGTAGAGTATACCCAGAAGGAGTTCCTGAGATTGTAGCCCTTGTGGCTTTGAAACGTGAGACCAAATAGAATTGTTTTTTATCAGATTCACTCCTCTTATCACATTAAAAGTTGATGAGGTTAAGAAGTGAAATATAGATAACGGTATTGTAAATAGAAAAGTAGGTTCCTCCGAGAACAATTCGTCATTTCTTTTCTACGCTTCATCTTTTTTCCCTTTCGTATCTTTTCTTTTTGTTCGTGCCCTTCCCAACGTCCCTCCTCATAGGTAAATAATGAGGAGAGAGGGAAGGGAAGATAATGGGACTGTGAATGATGATAAAGGTTTCCAGTATTATTATAATGGATATGTCGCTCTTAATTCTCCCTCTCACTCCTTCGGTGAGGATAGGAGTGGTGGAAAGGGAGATGGGAGAAAAGGTGGTTAAGCCTTTGGTTCTTTCTCTCAAATTTCCTCCTTCCCTCCGACCTGTCTCGATAGATAAATAGGATCATGGGATGGAGAAAGGCGGTCCATTAAAGGACTAACCTCGAAACGAGGTTTTCATGATGGTGGCTTCAATTCCTTCATTCTCATCAGGTCTTTAGCCCTCATCGCTCCCTTTTCGGAAGTGGCCAGAGACGTTATTCATTTCCTTGAATAATCCTTTTAATTTTACGTCTCCATTCTTCTTGGGAAATTCCTTTCCTTTTCAAACTTCTCGCTGAGATTCTGCAATATTTCGCCCAATTCTTCTTTCCTTAACTATGTGGGATTATTTTTGAGAGCATTATTAAAGTTAAACCTTTGAGAGAACTCTTCTGTATTATGTGCTATTAAAGGTATTAAAGTTAATTATAAATCATACGGATTTTTAAATAGTAAAAATGCGTTTTTGTTATTTTTGCTTATTTATTTACATACTTATCATTTAAGTATGTAATTTATCTTTAATGGTTGATAAAAATGTTTTGTTGTTTTTAAGTTTAAGTTTTTGACATGTTTTAAAATGCGTGGTTGGGCAGCGAGAGACGAGAGCGGGACAGTAATTGTTTTAAGTATCTTGAGCTTCAGCGATTAGAGATGCCATCCATACATTTACTTACCATAGGGCTCATAGTACTTATCCTAAATTTCAAGTAACAGTAATTCTCATGGGGCGTGGATGTGTTATTTATTTGCGTGTTCCATTTTGAGAGAAATATGTGGCTTCGTACATGCTGTACATTTTGCGGACCATAGAATGGAAGTGTGTGATGTGTGGGGACTCATTTTTCACAACAAAGCTCGTAAAGTTGTGAGGTTGGTAATTAGAGGTTTGCCACCGTCACCATCGTCTCGCTCCACGACTGACAATCCTTTAGTTTTTCTCTAATCTTTAATACGTCAACGATATATTAAATGACCCCATATAAGATTATTTTTTACAAATCTTCATGCAAATCATTATTTTTCATTGCCGTAAAGAATTTTTTTAAAATTAATTGTCAATTAAGTTTTTGGGTTTATGCATTTTGTTCATGTTTACACGATGAATAAAAGGGTTTCTGAGATGATATAAATCCTAATTAGAAAGTTTCGGGATGAAATTAAAGATTGGATTGTAAACAGAAGATTGGAACAACGACACGAGTTAATTCTTGTGGTGAGCATGCAATTGGAGGAAGCTTTGAAGCCTACATAATGATTTCTTTGTTAATATTTGACAACTCGTTTCCAATTTGTTTACATGGGTGAAGTGGAAATCATTGTCTGAGGATATTCCTCACACTTCAACCGTTGAAAGATGAATGAAAGTTGAACGAGGAGCATTTGAGTTTTGCATGTCGTCGGACATGGAGTTGACATGTAATTATTGTGTTTGAATTCGGTTAAATGAGATTTCAAAGTAATTGAATTTTGATTAACTTTTCGCCCTATCACAGGTGAATAATGCTCGCAATTGAGGAGATGAATTATTAAAACTGTTGTTCAATTGTCCAAGGAGAAATGATTCTTAATGTGTATTTTGTTCATAATGGTCCACACTTAATTATTTTAATGGATTATTGTTGAATTGTTGACTGTGAAATAGGGAAAACATTCACGGTCGAGAAGATAATTCGGCTCGTAAGACAAAGGGGCTCAATTCACAATTTCGTAATATTTTCATTTCATTTGGGAACATACATGCGACCAAGTTGACTCGCGGACATTTATATTTATAATGGATATTTTCAAAATAAATATTCATATACTGCTAAAGGTATTTATACTTAATCATAATACCTAATGCTTCTTGTAGGGATGTGCGAATGTATTTCTGATAGTGCTTTCTCCCATTTCTTCTTTTGAGTGTTTCTCTGTTTTAAATGGATAAACTGTAAAGTAGATTAGTTTTGGGCTCAAGTTAAAACCTCTAGCCTCTTGGCGACGAATCTCATCACTTCCCTGCATCCCAGTAGATTAGAGAGAATTTCCAATGGGACCATCTTCTTTAATATTAAAACATTAGAAATTCGTTGGGTCTCGAAGAGATAATGAAGGTTTTGCTACTCATTATTATCACTTCTATTGTCTCTTCTGGTCTTTTCATTCCTTTCATCTCAATTCATTAAATGTTGGAATTTGCCAGGCTTTAATAATTTGTTTCAACAATTTGCTTTGTGAGAAAAATGTGGATATAAAATGATGAAATTAAAGTTCTTTTAATATGAAATAAAAGTCTAATACACTATCTCTTATTGCTGTTGTATCATTAGGTAAATGTTTATGTATTTAAGTTCGTTCTTTGGTGCCTATTCTATTTAAATTCTACCTGCCTAAGCTGTTTTTATTTTTCTATGTTAATGCCATTTTCAACACTATTTTGAAAGTACCTAATACTAATAGTACTTTTGATTGTTACTTGCAAACTATTTGTATTGAATGGTATACTATTATACGGTACATATATTATTTAGATTTAGTATTTTATCCATGTACGTATTAGTAATTTGATAATTTCTTATAGGTCAATTAATATTGGGAAATTCAATTCTAGAAAAGAAAAAGAAAAGGTTCGCTTATTTTTTCCCAACTTTCACTTAAAGTTTATTAAGATAACTTGAGATTCCTCTTGGGAAAAACGAGATTTGAAGTGGTTAACCAATACACAAGGGATTTTCGGAGAATTTTCTTCCAACTATCAGTACATTAGACTATGGCCTTGGGTTGGAAAAGTTGAAAAATAGGGCTTTATATTTTTCTAATAAGTTAATCTTTCTGCGTATTACTTCCGAGGAACATCAAACGATGCCACAATTAACTCGGCAATTTGAAATTGAGAAAAAGCAAAAAAAGCAAATTGACTCTCTCGCTTGAATGAAGAATGCATGGAGAGGGCGAGGAAAGTTTTAGTTGAGAATTGAGTTTAGACGAAGAGACGGAGTGGGAATTTAGTCTGGGAACTGGGATGTTTGCTGAGTGATGTAAAGTTCATTTGGCAAGCTCTTTGTCTCCTCTGGATGTGTTTGGAATGTCGGGGAAATCTTTGTCTATTTGTTCCATTCTTTTCTTCCCAAGTGGAGGCCCAAAGATGGGTCAATCGAATTACAAATCCTTGTTTAAAACTTCCCATGGATCCGGAACGGCCATCTGGGAACGGCATGAGTATAAATACACATTAAAGGTATTAGTTTCATCTAAGGAAGTTGATCAGACTATGGCTTTTATAGTAATTAAACTACTTTCTACTCCCATTAACATGGAAAAGGGATATTATGGAAATTAATCGGAAACTTTGATAGTCAGAATGTTATTACTTGAACTAAGTTTGAGAAAACATTTTATAATATCGGTGAATGAAATTGACGTTCCTGGCTCGTCTCCTGGTTCAGAAAGGACCTCCGAGCTGTTGAGGAATTAAAAAATGGAATATAGTTTTCTAATGCCATGTTAGTGTTGGCGGCTGAGACCAAAGTTTTCTCTGTCTTTGTCTGGGCAGATGAGGCATCAGGCGGGGGCTGTATGAGAGTGAGGTGCAGTTGCAGCTCTCACTCACCTAGCCGAATGAGCAGCTCTCTGATCCTGAGCCGAGGAGTTGCTCTTGCCGTCTGGCCTTAGCTCTTTAGTGAGGCAGTAGGGGCGGCGAAGTAGGAGGCTTGCTCCTCAACACTGCATGTTGTCCATGGTAAAAATATGAGGAGCGGAGGTTCCTCATCCTCAGTTCCATTCTCATTCTCGACACTGGCGGACCTCTCCCTCCACACGTTCCCTTTAAACGCGAGTCTCCGTACGGCTGACAGTGTGTGATCATCCAAGAGAACAATTCTTTTTCATCTTCAAAGACTAATTGCTCTTCACTTTTTATTTGCCTAACTAATAAATTCCCGTAATTAAACTTCCTGAGGTTTTTTGAGTCTCAAGTGGTGGTCTTGAGCTGAGAGTCGGCCGCCAGAGAGAAAAGAAACGGAGTTCTTCAAAGGAAATTCAATTTGTAGTGGGGAGATAATAAAACCAAAAGTTTTCTCTTAATTACCACCGCTCTAAAGAGTGGAGTAGAATAAGAGCCCCTTGTAAAACTCTACTTTTCTTCATTAACCAAAGTGGGATACAGCTCGGCCGGTTTGGACATTAAAAAATATTAAAATTTGAATTGATTGAGAAGGCTCTTTATCAACTTTAAAAAAATTCAACCGAAATTTTAAAAAATCTCCTCGTCTTCCCTTTACTCTTGTGAACCACTGTGATATCGGACTGAGGGCCGAGAGTGGAGATTTTGACTTTATTGTGGCATGTTGGGCGGAGGAACCTGACAGTGAGTTCTTATGTGGAATAACAACAGGGGCAGAGCCTTTCGACTTCTCCGGTGACAGACCTGTTCCGAGTTATTGGTTTGATTTCACTTCACTCGTCGACGAGCCCATCCATTAAACACTCACCGACAAGGTCTTTGAGTTTCGACTCCCCCTACGCGATTGGAGAGGGATCCCCAATGAATTAATTCCAAGAGAGTAATTTTTACCAGGGGATCTATATACAGTTTCGCCTTTCCATTCTCTCTCTCTCCCATTCGAGCCGACTGACTTTTGAAATTTGAATCCAATCCAAATTCCAGAGCAGACAATTCGGTTTCCTCTGAACCGAGGCTGAAGTCGGGAGGTTCCATCGGGCGAAACTCCTCCGGGTAGAACCCACTGCCTCATTCCCATTAGGATGAGGATAAGAAAAAGCGGATCAGCCAAAAGATCTTCTATATACTCTCATCGCCTCAACACGTGAGGAGCAGCTGTGAGAGGAGAAGGCTAATATTATATAAAAGCATACCTCCACTCCAACAAGGCGGAGTTAGGTTCGGAGTGAGTGCGGAAGAAGACCTCGAGGCAGAGGACTGACATGACGGTGCTCGGATAATATTCGGAGAAACAAAGTGTCTTCCAACAAACGAGTCAAGGACCTGCCAAGAAGAGCAAAGATTTTATATAATGAATTCGAGCTACATTCCCCTTCATCATTGTCATCAGGTCTCGAAAGTCAGTGATTCTCCCTTCCCGGGATGTGGGTAAGGTGAAGAGTGGGAGCCAAGAATAAGAAGATTAAATTCAAACTTGCGGAAAATGCAGTCTCCGTGGGTCTTCTTCACCTCTGCGATTCCGAATGGGGCAAGCAAGCCAGGAGCTGGACTCATTCCTCTCAATTGCCCGCCTACCCAAGCCCCGCCACTCTTATCTGGTCCTCCTGGACCGCCTTTCCCCTTCACTGCCGCTGCGGCCCATCATCATCATCATCCATCTCAATTACTCTTGGCCGCAGCGGCTGCAGCGTACAACCAGCAATGTGCTGCTGCGACTCTGCTCCACCAACAACACACCCATTCACAGATACCAAATGGAATAAATGGGAATTACCATATTAAGGTGAAAAGTTCCACTTTTCTTTTTTACCTAATCCAAAATAATTATGTATTTACGCTACCAATTAAAAGATAATTATAGGGCATTGAAAAGTATGAATAGAATTTGGGTCTTTTATATAGTTTTTCTAAAAAATGATATTGGAATTGGGTTCTACATGGCACTTGAGTATTGGTAGGAGTGGGTTTAGTGTTTACTTGAGCTTGTTGCTCTTTCTATCGAGTTTTCCGCTTCCTCAGACGTCTTCTTCAAATATGGTCGAAATATTATAGAAGCTCTGCTCGTGCAGAATTGAACCCTGATTTTCCACCGACGTGTTTCGGAGAATGTTATACCTTCAATTTACATTCGCTTTCATTTAACTATGCAGACAAGTGGTGGGGTGTGTTTGATGTGAAATGGTGACGTGGAGCGGATGATGAGAGACGTGATCGTATTGGTATTCAAACTTCGAATCTATTAGTATTACCTATTTATTTCGACGAAGGGAGAATATGAAATGCTCTAGCTGTGAGTTGTATACTACTGATTATGTACATATGTATAGTAGACTTGCTTTGGTTTATTTCATATTAAATTCAGGTCTTAAGATATATTTATTAAATGTCTTTTATGGTTCACTTCGGGTACGGAGAAAAGGAAGAGGAAATGGGGGACGCGAACAAGGCATTGAATATTGAATAAGAGCACTGTTTTGTACTCTAAATTACAATCTTAGGGCTGAAGGGCTTGAGTAAGGTGAAATGGATTGGAATTTACATTTTGAGCCCGAAAATGGATTGCGACGAGATTTATTTGAAAGAAGGAGAATGGAATGAGAGTAAAGAAATGAAAATGATTAGATTCCCGGAGTGAAACCCCCATTTGAGTCCCTGGATTGAGATTCAGATAGGAGATAAAGAAATGATTTTATGATGCTCTGCTGCGGCTCACCAATCCTTTTGTCGCAATGTAATGCCCAGGCGAAATAAGAAATGAATCCTTTTTTTAACTTTTATACAAATAATAATGACGTATGGAATGGCCTTTTATGCATAAAGCTCCTATAATATGTAGGTAATATTTTATACAAACACGCGGAGGTAATATTTAACTACTTATTAATTAAAATTTTTCCATGATAGATACGACTGGGTAAAATGTTATCGATGAGGTTGTCATTGTCAAATTCTTAATCTTGGTTCAAATAGGGGAAAATTCTATAAATTCCATTTGTTATCCTTGCACTTGGAATGTTCTTGGGAATCAAGATCAAAGGTCAAAATATTGAGTGATTGTTTGCTTTGTTTATTAAAACCATTTCCTCTTACCCTCACATTCTTCTTTAGTAAAGTACTTTGCATTCCAAAAATGGTCGATATTCTTAATATTGAATTTCATTTAAACTTCAATCTTGATTTTCTCTCATGGAATTCACGAAGAAAGACCTATGAAGACGTTTGGTCAGATTGAATAAGAATGTATGAGCATTTCCAATAGCTAGAGATGCCAAACCTTTTTTTTCAATTTACTGTTCTTGGAAGGGAGAAAGCACTTGAAGGGATGATTTAATATTGGGCTACTGATAAAACAGGATTTTCTCTTTTCTCATTACCATTACTCTCACGTAAAACTTGTCCATTATGTAATTACGAGATGTTGAGATTGATATTCCTATACTAAACGTATATTAAGTTATTATAATTATAGTTGTTTACAGATATTACTTAAAGTTAGAGTATAACATTTGATATTTAGCATTTCAGAGTATGGTATATGTATTGTATGCAGTATGGTATTACATGATATTTGGACGTAAAGCCTTATTATTCTGCAGTAAAAGTGGTTCTCAGGTTCCCTTTATATTTAATTTTTTCCAAGCAATGAAAGAGAGAAAGGAGCATGACGTGAGAGGTTGAACCGCAAGTAATTTGTACGCGTAATACTACGCAGTAATGAAGGTTTTTTTCCTCAAAAGAGAGATATTTGGCGCAGGTACGATCTCATACTTACATAGCTGTTGAAGGAATGTAAGACCATTTTCATAGATTCCTTCGGACACTTACAAGCTCGAGTGGACGTTTCGGTCGAGCGAGACTTTGGTGTTGGGGAAATAGGAGGAGGAGTGGACGTGGGATTTATTTGCGCGAGCCTCAGGAGCTTAAAACTTTTCCTTCCCATTCGATGATAATGTCAGTTTTGCAAAGATGTACTCAAAATTACTCACGTACTTTATTTCTTTCCCTTTTCTTGGGAAAGTTGAGTATAAAGAATTTGATCAGTATTTTTTTCAATGGTGTTAGACATGATATGATCAAAGATCCATTCAAGTTTACAATTTTTATTCAATGTTTATTTACGCATATAAAATAATAATTATTTAGTATTGTTTGCTAATAATGACTATGTTGATGCTATGTATTGCATACAGATACATATTTGTTCTAAAATTCGAAGTCAATTACTGATTCTTTTATACAATAGATGTATTTGAAATTGAATATGCTTTCAAGTCGAAACATCGATTTTGGCATTTGGTGTAAGTGAAAAATGATGCTCAAGATGAAAATTGAAGATGTAAATGTTTGCCAATGTCATTCCATTCACCCAACTTTGGGTATTATTATGATGAAAAAGGAAATAGAGTTTGGAATTTGAAGATGTACACTATAGAGAATAATATTCCCGTAAAATAAAACGGCTCAACTTAGAAGTGGAGATTGATTCAGTCTCCTCGATTTTCCATTTTATTGACTGTGTTAGATCTATTTCTCATGTTCCTGAGGTCCTAATGGACCAATTTGAATTCCAATGGCTGTTCTTTACTAGGACCTTCTTCTTCAGATTTTCCCACCTTCTATTATCCTAATAGACTCTGAAGATCAATAATAGAAAAATTGATGTGAAAGTAGATGAAAATTCTCCATTATTTATGGCTATAGAGGAGAATAAATTCGTTATTTACTCATTTTAGAGGGATGAGTAGTCCCTTATTATCTTTAAGCTAAGTAGCGAAGAGAGACTTTTCCACTTCGAAGAAAATTTAATCAAGTGTTTAAAGAAATACAAATCTGTAATCTTTACGTATTAAAGATCCTTTATACTGTACAAGTAAATAACTTATTAACTATTAAAGTAAGTAAATAAATATTTGTATGTACAATTTTATATATTTAGAAATATGTATTAAAATAATATTGAACTTTAAATTATAGGAAATTATAATTAAACTCAAATGAAGATGTGTTGTTATAATGGATTCTTAAATATAGCTAAGCCTAAATAAAACTAATTGTAAACATGCATGTTATTTCCCCCTTAAAAAGATGACGAGTGTTTCTGGCTAGTCGTCTTGATTGAATCATGAAGGATTTCCTCATTAGCTCTACACTTCACACTAAATCTCATTTAGTTCAATTGAAGGATTATTTAAGTTTCAGAGTTTTAATAAATACTCTGCAGTTAATGTATTGTGGCAATGGAGGAAGAGAATATATGCTTGTTTATTGCAACAAGACCTTGTATAGAATTAAAACGTGATAGAATTAAAACAGCTTTTAACTAAATCTAATATTCAAATGCTCTGATACACATTTGAACACCAAGGCTTAAAAAGAATTGATTCGAAATACATTTGCTCTCATCGGGAATGAGTTATAAAATATTGTTATTTTTAATGGGTATTGGTCACTTTTATCTCCTTAAACCTTTACACGACGTCAAGGCGTCGAAGGAGCTTGCCTTTATAGTCTTTTTAGATGTTTGGATAAGAAGAATGGCAATCGACGTGATGAAATATTG
Source organism: Neelides folsomi (assembly GCA_034687125.1). Taxonomy (NCBI): domain Eukaryota; kingdom Metazoa; phylum Arthropoda; class Collembola; order Neelipleona; family Neelidae; genus Neelides; species Neelides folsomi. The sequence goes on from JAQGBZ010000140.1 coordinate 15,727, forward strand.
ATGAGAAGTAAAGTCGTTTTCCACACGCGATCAAAAGCTAAAGAGATCGACAGTTGCTCTTTTCATTATAAATGTGGTTAGAATTGGTGAGGGGAAATGAATGGGATATGCATACCTATCTTAATAAGAGAATGAGACAGATGGGAATAGTTATTTTTTCCAACTCACTCAGCTCATCCTTTCGTTGAGATCCTTGATGACGGGTGGAATATAGCTCAAATATATGCAAAATGATAAATCCATATGCATCCACTCCTGCATCACATCCTTTTACATGAGCACGTTCGACATGGACGTGTTACTCTCAGTTGGAGTGAGAGATATGTATCGTCCATGGTTCATTTCGTGGTGATTATCATGCGGTGGCGTGCGGGGTGAAATTAATTTCTCATTGCGACCGAGTTTGGGGAACCATGGCCAACTTATTCGACTACTTCCTTTTACATTCAAATTATTTTTATTCTCCATTTTCTTATTTCCACCAGGGCCCTTTAACTTTCTCATTTATTGACCTGCTATTGGCCTGCTAGCTTATAAGAAGTCAGCATTTTCAAGTTTAAAATTAAGCTTTTACGCTCTTTTAAATGTCACAGAAAACGATGACTCGGCGGATATTTTTGTGAATTTCCCTACTATGTATTGATTATTGGCATAGGCCAAATTTACATAAGGTAAATTTACTGCAGTGGAGTTTAAATTGTTTACCTTCGTACGACACCAGAGTTAGAAGGATAGTTGTTCGAACTCTTTAGCTTTTCAATACATACCTACTTAACTTAAAGTTAGGTATAGATGATCGAGGAAGCTTTATTATTAATATTACTATAAATATAAACTCCAATAGCACCTACATATTTTTATAAATTGTGTAGTTGATGTTAGATATGAACATTATTATATTTTCAATATAATCTTTCACGTTTCATAAATGCTCGCGTCGTATTTTCTTTCATGGTGGTTTTTAAGAGCTTATTGAAATGTCAGCTTTTTAAGAATTTGATACTCTTTTAGGGAAAATTTTTGATAAATGGTTCCATGGTCTTATAAATGAGATATCTTCTTGCTGTTTCATTTATGTATGTATGGGTGAGTAGGAAAGTTAGAATGGATATTAAAGACTTTTCTCCCCAAACTTCGCTCAACCTCAAGTTTTGAATTCGAGGTGTTCCTCATTTCCAAGAGTAAATAGTTTATGAACCGCGGTGGTTCGCCTCTCGCTAACTCCCTGTTGTTTTCCTCATCCGCCTCATGACAAGAGAAGTTTTTAGCCATTTAGTCCCTTCAATTGGATACAACGCCCGTAGTTTCAACGACTTAGGCCTCATGGGGGTATAAATATGCTCTGAAGGTGGAAAGTGTATAGTCAGAGTAGAAGTGATTTCATTTCTACTTTCACTCTCTTTATTCGCAATATGAGAATTCTCGAAATGAAAGGCCCAAAGGAAATCATATTCTTTGACACACCTTTCAACATTATGAAATTTCATGATATTCCGAGAACAAGAAATAAAATTTTCATTTTTAAATTTTGTTCATGTAGTCGAATTACTCATCCTAAACTATAGATAAATGGACTTTAATTGGCAATTCAATATTTAATAAATGATGTTGTTTGAACTATTTTGGTATCACATCACTGTGTTGTGCAATTTTTCAATCAATAGTGAATCATTGTTGTATTGTTAATACAAGCGTACTATATTTTTTGATTTGGAAAACAATTAATATGGTAAAGACAATAATGTATCAATATGTAATGTACTATAGATTCTTTTATTTTACTTGCCTGAGGAAATGCGTCTCAAAGCAAATAGTGCTTCACTCTGCTATCATATATATTTGCTATTTGCAGGAATTTTTATTTCCTAAAACCAAACTACTTTTTCAATCTATTGAGAGGAAGAGGATGTAAGGAAGTTGTTTGTACTTCAAATTGTTACTCGAGCTGAGCCCTCCTTTTCCGATGGCTGATTGTGGACAAATGACGTGTATCGGATTGTATTGAGTCCCTTTAGTTCGCTCTCTTCTTTTTCAAATTGGAAGGAAGCGAGAAAAATTGAGTGCTTTTAAGAACTCCCATGGAATTGAAAATATGTGTACTTGAATCCAGAGTCTCCCATAAGACCTCACTCAGTCGTGTCTCTTGTGTCAGCATCATTTTTATTTTTTTATCGATTTACCTCTTCTCTGGACATTTAACCCATATGCTTTCCTCAGATATTCCCTTTCTTTCATCTATCTATAAAATATGTCACTTCTTGCGAAACAAATCATCCTTTGAGATCTCCTCCTTTTCAGATGACAAAACACAATGCCAGTTGATTTTTTTGCCAAGATAGCCAGGATTTCTATTATGGAGGTCTTGTGAGGTTTTGCAGCATTTTTCATCCTTTCAGATCTTGGGGTTTGTCTATTTTTTCCGTTCCCCTCAATTTCATCAAGACCATATGAAATGTAATTGACGAGGGGTATAAAATGATAAAGTGTTAAATCTTGTTAGCTCAATCGTAAATTCATATAAAATATGAAACCATTCAAAATTGCATATCCATGAAATTGTGCAAGATTTCTTTCAAAATTATAGAAAAACGCAAAATAAATTTTTCCCCAAAATAATATTTCCGATATATTTTTATATTTGTAATAAATTCTTTTTCTAAAATTCTCAATTGCGAAATCCTCAAGATATAACTCTGGATAGGATATTGAATATTGCAATTTAAAAAATTTTATGGTAAAATATTCCAATTGAATGCGTTTTATCGAAACGTTCTTAAATTTTGACACTATAAATTGAAATATTCAGCCTATCTGTCTGGCTCAATATTCATAAAGTAAGAATGACAAAGAAAACCTGAGCATTTTCAAAATAAAAATATATTCAATTTCTTGACGGATGAAATATTTTTCCATGCCGAATTGAATTCCTTACGGCTAATTCTCTTGGATGGCTCGATCAATTTGAAAGTTCCCATTGCCTGTCCAATTAATCACGTCCATTCTCGAATTATCTCTCACAGATTCCTGTCCATTTATGGAAAGATCTAAACTCATACTTCTATCCTAATTACATTTATTTCTTAAATGGACTTCGTACGAAAGGAGCGAGGAGTTAATACGTTAACGATTATTAGAAATCCCATGTATTGTAATTGTCTTGTATGTAAGAGTCTTTTACTTCCAAGTAATTACAATGGATACCCTGATGAGAGGATCAAACGAAGATGTGAGGTTTTAAAAATTAATATTTTCGACATGGTCACGGAATGACTTGGAAAAGATGCATGGAGAATGTTTACCATTGTGCGAATATCTGTATACACTAAATGTAAGTATAGGTGTAGTATGGATTGAAGCGATAAATTTCCCCATATGCCTATTCTTGAGTGTGAGCGGTAAATCGAGCTTCAGTCTTTTTGATGTAGTAAAATGTGCCTAATGGAATAAGAGGATTGAACGTCATTACATTAGATATGCTCAAGCTACGCAGCTTAAAAGTCGAAAGTTCACTTGTTGAGCCTTCACATGTACGAGTATGTTGTATGTTAACTGGTAAAAATTATTTGATGTTGAAATGCCTATCTACAGGGCGTTCACGTTAAGTATTTAAATCTTTAAACATAATTTACACCATTAATATAATATCAAGTGATTTTCTAGTATGCCATTCGTTGTTGTCAAATATCATAAAATTATAGATTTTAAATAAATGGTTGTAATTTCCAAAGTGAAAAGGAACGGCAGACGGTTTCATCGACAATTCGGAGATTTGACCATTTTACTTTGCTTCTCCCCCCATTGCCTCGCAATCCCCCGCCGCGCTACCCCTCCCGTTCCCACTCCCGCCAAATCTCCCACAGTCTTCATTTTCATTGACATTAGAAATTATCTCACACAGTCCATCAATAATGGAGGTGTTAATGGCAAAAATGTTCAAGAATTTTATATTTGTTGAAATACAATAGGGATTTTAGCCTAGAAGTTGAGGGTCCGTTGCGACGACGCATCGATATTTACGATGCTCAGCTTATTACTTAATTATAAGTTAACCATTTAAGAATTATTTTTCATTTATATCAGAATATTTTATATCTTAATCTTAATAGCAATTGAGCTTTAAAGATTTAAATACTTAACGTGAATGCCCTGTATATTAGCTAGGGAAATGGTCTTTTTGTGGATAATCCAAAATTCTGATAATTTTGTAATTAAATTTCCATTTTTGCCTAAAATTATTAACATATCACATATTTGAGGAAACTATACAATAAGTATTGTATGGGCATGTTTTACTAACGTTATTATTTATTCATGACCTATAGTTGTACTTTTCCATTCCATGCAAGGTTTAAAATTTAACATAAAAGACTTTGCACGGAAATGGCAGTCCTTCCCTTTTTTTCAAATAAAGATAGATAAAAAGTTTTTAAAAGCTTTTGCTTCCAGTGAGGTCTATGATCTTTTTGGCCTCTCAAATTCATATTCAATCTTCTTAACATCCGACCTGAATTATTAAAGTCGAAGCCGGCTCTTTCTTGGCTCATCTGTAAGGTAGGTTAAGACGTCGCAATCTCGCGATGTTCATTTCTTCATGGAGGTAGGGGTTACGTGGATCATTTTTCATTCTTTTTATTTATCTCAAGTGTCGACTCTTATAAGTAGCTTGACTGCAGCCGTCTGGCTCTTGAAACTTTTAAGAGAAAGGAGGTGAGGTAATAAGGAATTTGGTTTGTTAACTCGTCTTTATTTGTTTGCATAGGCAGATCATTAAAGTTCAGTAAGACAGGAGCGGAATAATTTCCGGAGATCTGCTGTTTTGATCAATTTCGCTTCATTTTCCTTTTCCTGGAGTTTAAAACTCTTATTTATAGTGAGATGCACGCAGTCTAAATAATAATAAATAGGAGGATAATGGACACATTCTTAAATTACCATGTATGTATATCTATTCATCAGCATTATTTACAAGTTGTAAATCTTGTATTACTAAAACATATTGGATTACGAATTAGCTTGAAGAGGATCCGCTTGCGAGACAAAATATCAACTTAGGATTTGAATCTATCTATAATTTATAATTGTACGTAATTTCGGAAAAGTGCTCAAGATACATAGGTTTAAATCTACGAATCCAAAAGCCGCCTTATTTTATAAATAAGATTGGTCTGTGCGTGTAACTTCTCTTAAATGTAGTGGGATGAAAATTAATCCTTTTCTAAAGCTGGCCATCATTTTGATTAATCTTTGACCTAAATTTTCCTTTCATTTCTAATATTCTGCTAAATAATAGATTTCTAGATTTTATACTTAGCACTTTGACGTTAATGAAAATGTCCAAAAGTAAAAAAAATAGTTTGAGGGTTATTACAACTTTTTTCATTCTACCATTAGGATGAAGCATGATTAATAAAATACTGAACCTTCTCGAATGTAAGATCAGGATCGTTTTAATTCACATTTGACAAATGGAACTTTGAAAGATAATTTGGTGGGAAGTAAAAAATTAAAAGTCGGCGCACGGCTACCTTTTATGAACATGAACCACATACATACGGTAGAAAAAGAGGTAGAAATAAATCTATTTATTGGATCTCTCATATTAGAGTAGGTCGCTTTACAGATAAACAACAGTTAAATTACTCTTTGCCTTTATGGTTTTCACAGTCTAGTTTTTCCCAAGCGAAGCAGAAACGTTCGTCGTAAGAGCTAATGAGTTTTGTCAAATGTGTTTTAAAATATACGCAATGGTAAATGTAACGTGAAGATTAATGAGTTTGAGCACGTGAGAGAAATGTTCAAATCTGACGAATATCATTCTTCGTCTCTCATGGGACTTCTATTCAAATTAATTATAACTCTTGCTCTCAGGCCTGAATGTCCGCTCAACTCAGGTTTGATAATACACGAAAGGGACACACGGACTTCTAGTTTATTATTGCATCTCTCTTCTCATTTGCTCATTTATAAAATTATATTTGAAAGAACGAATCTCGTGGTCATTCAATCTGCGTGATCTCTGTGAAAGTAACTAGAAATGCGTGCTCAATATTTAATAAGAGTGTTATCGGGTGAGCATGGAGAGTATCTAAACTCGATGGTCCAACAATAAGGACAAACTCTCAAGCTCAGTAAATTAATTAATATTCTTGTCATTAAGAAAAAACACATACAAGAGGCTTTTAATGAACGGTTTTTCGCCTTCTCAAACTTTCTGAACATGATTGACGAAGATTTTAAATTACTGATCTTATGTGCCATGAAACTCATGAAAGGCATATTTGAATATCAACATTACTCCCAGGCTAATATTAATGACGATGATAATGAGTAGTAAAATAACGACGAGGAATGAAATTTATACGAAAGAACTTGAGAGTCTTTATTGTTTCACGAAGTTTTCCCATTACAATAGGTAGTCTGTTATTAGCCTACAGAGATCGCCATGATATTATTTATACATTTCAGTCATCCCTACACATTTCAAAGGGTATTTAGAACTTGTCGAATGAATGACGCTGATGATGATGATGTTCGCTTTCTGATTACATCTTCTGTCTCTGATTTTATACCATCAAACTATATCACTATGAGGTCGTATTCTGAGAAGAGCTACTAATATAATGCCAAAGAATGGATCAAGTGGAGATGAGGCTCGAGGACGAAGGGGGAAGTGTATTCTGGTAAATTAGTGTCGGCTATCCACAAAATATACACGCAATGGATTCCATGGCTGAAAGAGAGGGCTAAAAATAGGGCTCATCTAAACACGAGGTTCTAATATTATGCTCTAGGATAGGAATACAAGATCGTATGATCAACTATAGAGATTCTTTACTATGTATAGGTATTTGACTATCTTCATCCTATATCCTCCACTGTCTCCGAATTATCAAAAGGGGCTTATTGAGCGAAACCAGAGCGGCCGATGAGACGTGTGTGTAATGTCAAGTTATAAGATGGATATGGGTGATATAAAAGATTCACAGATCTTCCTCTAATATTTGATGCTTTTCTAAAGGAGGAGGAAGGCCAAGGAGCTTCGGGGCTTTGAGTCGCCAATTCGGGTCCTTTCTCTATAAGAATCCCATTGTCGCTTATTAGCCATTCTCCGCTTTTGAGTCTTTGGGTGCTCATTACTTTTATTATGAACTCACACTGCGGTGAGGTGATTTGGCAAAGGCCGGAGCAATGAAAGTGTCTGTGTATTATTGGAATAGGATGTAGAGGAAATGGAGATGGTATTGATGGCGGTGAAATACTTATTGTCCTCTTCCTTGTCTCGTGGCTCCGGGTTATAATCCTTTCTTTGTTATTTAGGTCGATGACGCGACGATTGTTGGTGCCCCGACGAAGCGGAAATCCGCCCCCGAGGATCCAGAGAATGTCGTTAGTCGGGAAATTAAAAAGGTGAGAAGACATGTATGTTTGCCATTACACTTATACATCTTTCGCTAAATTGTAAAGTTGCACATCATAAGATATGAATTTCCTCAGCGGACATGTTTAACTAATAACCGTTACAAGTTCAAATATTGAATGAGCCACGCACCATGCTCAAAGAGCCAGATAGGCTAAAACATAGATTTCCCCTCTTCCCAAACTCTGGTGATCCTAATTGAATCTCAAATGTTTGTTCCATGTGGAAGATACTGGGTTGGATCCACCGTAACTTGTAGACCTAATTGTCCTTTTGTTTCATTAAATTATTAATGGTTTGTACTTTGCCTCTACGCCAGCCTTTTCATGTTTTGCTTACCATTTAATGAAGTTTATCAATGAAAATATGGATGTTTTAAGCGGCTTATTAAATTGGTTTGACATTTCCATCTCTGGTTTTTAACCTTTAATAAGTCAATTTGACGTTGAAAAGAAGGACTTGTTTTGAGCGATATAAAATGAAGTAGACGGGTAATGGGTGAAGAAGGAGTATTGATGGTATCCCATAATTCTCTGCACGACAGATGTTTATGTTATTAAGCCTACCCGGAGATATTATATACAAACTATGTTGTTCTGATAGATCCTTCCATTTTCACCAATATTATTTTTAACTGCCAGCTAAATTGGTCTTTATATAATAACCAAATGGCATCAATGACCTTTTTATCTCAAAATTGAAGAAATTATAATGAGTCTTTTTTTTAAATTTATTCTATTTTAAATAATGACCACTTTGTGAAATATGGCATTTGATAATGATTATTAATCGGATTTACTTATTTTCAATTAAAAATTTAATAATATGGATTTGATATATTTTTAAATTGGCATTATTTTGTTCAATGACTTTTATTAATGATGGGATAAGATTTCGTTTCTTATATTTATTGAATGGGGTATTCAAAGTTCACTCTGATCCTGTCAGTAATAATCAAAATAGTCATTATTACAGAATCTGATATGAAGTCGGATGGACATGATATCAATTTACCTTTTTGCAATAAGAGCTTTTCTTAATTCTTCAAATCGTGTCTGAGAGTTGTATGAACTCCAAAGACGGAATGACACAAGAGCTGAAGAAGAGCAGCTGCTCCATTTTATTATCTGTCATAAATGCACTTATGCAATGCTTTCATTCGGTGTGAATAATTTTAAGAGTCTCTTTTGAATACCCATCAAACTGAGCACTTTGGATATTATTTCTCTGTGTACTTGTACTGGAATTCCTCCTGGTACTTCTCCCATATTCAAAATTGTAATTAAGTCTCTTCGACTTGTAAATTACGACTTGGGGTTTTTAATGCCGACTATTTCCCATCCCTGGAAACATTTCTTGGCTATGATTCCAAATGAATGGGGAATATTTATGGTAAATGCATAATTTGAAAAAGTTTCTTGTACACTGACTGACTCACGCCCAGTCGTAAAGAGTCCTAATAGAGTCATTGGAGATTTATTCCTTTTTCAAAGAAACTGATGAATTTAATTTGATGGAAAATCCGATCCTATGATTCCCGTTCCGCTTTATTCTTTTTATAGCTTTTCAAGTGGACGATTTGGCAAGATTTCTATTAAGCTTTATTTAACCTACTTTCAAGTTTTACCAGCGTTCCTCTGAAGTTTTAATAGGATTTACTAGTTGTAGTACTTCAATGTTCTGTTCGGAGATCGAGGGAAAGTAAATCACACTTAAAAACCTTGTATGTACTTGATAGAAGAAAGATGACAGAGAAATTTATTATAGAAGGAAAGCACATTTATCCAACTCTTTGTTTCAAATCATAATAAAATGGAAAGTTTACGGCATTCATAATCAAAATACATTATTGAACGCCTTAATATATTACATTTACATGCTAATTCATATGATTATTTAAACCTGATGTTGTTAATAAAAGTTTTTTTTTATTTTTTTATGTTAGGAAATGAAGACTTGTGTATAAGAGATAGATTTTAATTGACTCCAATGGGGAGATATCAATTTAAAATAATAAGCAGAGATAAAAAATAGCACGTTGAAAAAGTATATGAAGAACGACGGCTCTTTTGTTGGTCGACCATTCTGTATACATTTGATCACTCTTGAGAGAAGTGCACTGAATGGTTTTAATTTCCTAATGGATCGTATTTTTAGGTACCCACGCTCATTTAAACTAAAATGCCCAATCACTCTCAATTTAATCTTATTTATTAGCCCTCGTTACGTTGATTCAACTCAATCATTAAACTAATACACGTTTATTCACTTCGTTAAAGGTTGAGTCCATGGGCTTTCCTTTTCATCATTTATTCAATGATGTAAGCAGAATAGTTACATAATTGTGGGCGACATTTAAAATATTGTATGGAGAACCATTAAATTGAAATTTCACTGTCTGTTTATGGTCCACTTTTTATTATAAAGCCGTATTTTTGTTAGAATTTTGTTTGTCAACAACAAAATGACATTTTGGATTTTGTTATCTGATGATTCAAACTATCTGTACCTACTCTACATAGGAAAATCAGATATGTATGTAGTTACATAAGTAAACAATGTATGCATGTATGTATTACAGGTATGTATTTATCCGTATTTGTACACGACAGAAGGTGAATTTGTTTCCAAACTGAGGACCAATAAGGTGTACTGGGATGAGATTTTCACACGAACGCAATACATTATGCCATACAAAGGCTTGTGTATATATTGTCTATATTTCGTTTCCAGAATGTGACGGAACCAGATATCTTTTTATTATCACGATGCGATTTTCCTTTTCTTATCTCTTTTACGCGATTTAAAGTTATTTGATGTTTGTCTCAAAAATCTCCAATCTTTTGATAAGTTCATAGTTCATACGATGTAGTACAGGAATAGTGACTTTGGTGTGGCTTTCTTATTTCATAATTATGATTGCTTTGTCTCTCTTGATTTTGCTTAAATACGCATAATAAATATTAATATGTAAATACTTCTTATGTAGATATGCATGTGCATATACAGGTATACAGATACGTACCGTAGTATTGTAAATTGCTATATGGTTTGTATTGAGCTTTTACATACAGTAGATAAAGAACGTGACAACGAGAAAGCTTCCTGGTAATATTCATATATTCAAATATAAAGTGAAGATGTTTTCTTTAAATGGGCTTCAGCTTCAGCTTCTGTTTCGCTCGAGTTCTTTATTTACATACTGGACATACATAATATCTGAAGATCCTTTAAATGTATTTACACGTGAGTTTTACTCAAAGCTTGACGTAATATTCGCTTGATGGACGATGTGTACTCTATTTTCTGTTTTCTATTTACACAGGCATAGAGATGCGTTGGAAAAAGTGAGAAAAATTTCCCTGTTAGTGATGTAGATAATAAGTTGTTACATAGATAAATATACATTGGTACTAAATAACTACATAATACTTATGCGTACATATTTATAATATACATACCACATACGAGTATTTACAAGAGGCATAGTGGAAGTCGGGAGGAGAGTGAAATGAGACACGTTCTTTGAACTTCCTATTGTTTCTATCCCTTGAGGAAAAAGCCACCAGTACCTTTGTATCCTTTCTGCTTTACATCTCACAGACTCACTCAGCTTGATTCTCTTTTTTCAAATTACACTTTTACATATAGAAGAAAAAGAAGAGTGATGCATATAACACGTCCCGAAAGTATTTGTATTTACATTGTTTAAGTGGAACCTGCACGAGGATATGCGTTGTCTACTTGCTAGATTGAAGAATTGAATCCTAACTTTTTCTCCCCTGACGAAATTACATTGAGTTCTATTTTCTATCTCCTCTTTGAAGATCTAATGATTTTTTTACCATTATTTCGGTCGGCATTCTGTCTTTAATCACAAACCCTCGTCTCGCATTTGAGGTGAAGGAGCGGAGAATCTCCAAATGAATTTCCCCTTCTGCCTCTCACTCCTTCCATCTAATTGAGCTCATAAACATAAATTAAAGTGGATTGAAATGAACGCATTCATGTGGAAGTTAAATGTAGGCGGGAGATGAAAGACTCCCCTTTATTCCTTTTCTCAATATGGAAGTCAAACTCAAGTTTTTAGTGGATTGAAGGAAGATTTTAATGTTGGCAAAAATAAAGAAACGGGATTAAAGAGCAAGAGCTGGTGAACTTTGGTGATGCGAGAAGGAGATGTTGCTCGACTATAATTAAATCAGTTTCTCCGATAGCGATAAGAGCACTACTGGCTATAAAGACAAGGGAAAAGAATTAGAAGAATCGTGAGGATTGAAACAATTAAAATAACTTCCCTCTCTTTTTGGATCGAAGGATAGCATGGGCAAATGGAGGATCATTTATTGTGGTTGGTTCAATGAGTGAAATTCTGGAGTGATCTATTCGAGGTCACTTTCTACGACAAGAACCTCCATGAAGGTAATGGAAGATTTATACTCCGAACATCGATTCTAAACTCTAAACTTATTGCCATCTTCCCTAAACTCTTGGCCCATTTGGTGAAGGGCTGACTATATAGGTTTAGATTTGATAGAACTGATAATAACTTTCCGCTTTATTCTCATCTTGAGATTGAGTTTAAAGGTTGGGTGGAAGTTAAAAGGGTTCTTTACATTAGAATGTGGTCACATAAGAGCTCCGAGGATTCCTCTGTTGAGATTATCAGAATTTGGAAGGGTTAGAGTAATGCGGCGGATTCTATCACGAGCCAAGCCATTGTTGTTCTTCATCTTGGTTTCCCAATTGACATAGTCGAGCCGTCTGTGAGGGAGATGAATGTTGTCTCGAAGTATTTGAGTGGAACCCGTGGAAATTCCACAGGAGAGTCCAAATATAAGCGTCATTGCCAACCGTGTTACTCGTGTACACTTGATGCGTGTATGGGTACGGGCAGCCGGGAGCTTATTGTGGACCAAGATTGGCATGGGAAGAGGATGGATTTGCTAATGGGATTTGAGCCGGAACTGAAACGAAAAGGACGAGCAAAAGACCGAACTGAATGAAACCGAGCTCTATTTGCTGGGGAATCCATCATTAATTCAACACACCTTTGATCCTTGCCAAAGCCAATAGTCACCCTGGCCGAATGACTTCTAAATGGAAGTTTGGACGGTAGGGGTAAAAAATCGAGCTGTATAGGAACGGCATGAATGATGCGAAGGCGACTTGGTTGTTCCATTATTCATCGTATCGATTACTCTCTATAATATTTTCACCTTTCACTCCAACCTTGCCTTTCCATATCCGCTTTTCTCTTTAGCAATTTTTGAACGATAAAAGAGCAGAGGGAAATTTTATTGATCTTATGTTAAGATGATTAGGGCAAGTTTGCACCAACTGTGAGAAAATTTGGATTGTGATCACAGAGGAGGGAAGTGTTTGGTATTTGGTTTCAATGAGAGGAACATGACAATAAGCCGTAGTGAGGTATTAAATGAGGATTTAATTTGTGCTTCAGTTCTAGGTTAAGATCCGATTTCTTCTGCTTACCCCTCCATTCAAATGCATTTATCAACATCATGTGTGGTGATGGAAAATGCGGAAAAGGCGTTCCTCTTCAAACCCTATGGTATTATGAATAGGAAACGTCTGAGACGATTCTTTATCATTGCTGTAGGCCAAGTTCTTTGAGTTCTCATTTTAATACCAAGTAGGAGCCCAAAGGCACAGGCGAGCAGTAAAACATTTATCATATTAACTCTACTTTTTTTATAATCTCTATAACCCTCGTGTTGAGAGTATTCTACTGACACCTGAAAATTTTTTTAAATACGCATTCAGAGACGCATACGAAGTTACTATGAGTTAGCGAAAGTTCACACTTTCTAAGAGTCATTTCATCTGTAGAGAGGAGGATGAATGGTGCTTGAGTTTTTGGACCGACAGTGCTGAGGATAATGAGCCGGTGTGTTGGACCAAAGCATAGCCACTTCATCAAGAGGGTTTCAATTCGCTCTTTAGACGAGTCCTAGGATATTATTAGGATTATTGGTAATGGAACTTTTGCGTGAGTGATTGAAGCAACTTTAGCTTTTCTCAATTGGCACCTTTTAATCTTTTATGTCTCCTCAGAGGTTAACTCCCATTTAATCTTCTTCCATTCTACCTCTGCACAATGGGGCCACGTAGGAAGAATGTATGGATGGAGTCAAGATTGGAAGCTCACATTTAAATCAAACGCTTGACTTCTTCTCTTGACTCGTGACGTGGAGGAATAATAAGCTTTCTCTCCTGTTTGAGCCTCCAAGTCGAGGGAGCAATCTGACATTTGATCTAAAGTTAAGCCAAAGGAAAACAAAGGTCGAATCTCAGAATGAGTATAAAGATAGTTTTATGTTGTGAGTCTACTACATAAAGGAATCAAAGGAAATTCAACTCTTTGACCGACGACCCTTGGAAATGGCCAGTTGGACCGTTAGGACGGAACTAACAAAATGGCATTATAAATATGTATAGGATGGTTTGAAAGATCCATACTCGGGATAGTTTAATAGTAGGAAATAAATATAAGCTTGGGTCTAAAAAGACACTTGAATAGTAAGAGTACAAAGGAAGATTCATTTCATCCTTCATCTTCATTCTTTCAACATCTGAAGGATGAAGATATATGCAAAGTTCAATATAAGGAGGAGAACAATGAGAGATGAACATGAAAGCTGGGTTTATAAATGTTGCTTATTTTACGATTCGGCATGGGGCCTCGCGAAAGAATTCCAATTGAATACCTGTGTAGTCTCACTCTCAGAGCCCACACGTTGAGTTACGGATTCGTTTAATTATTTTGACCTTTATTTCTCCGTGGGCGAGGTAAGTAAATAAGTTGTACACGGAGGGATAGCTAATGGCATATTTTAGCTAGAGTTATATACTTCACCTCATCTGCACATAGGTTAGCCACATAAGGATGACAATAATTTTCTCTCTTTTTTTCATTTATCATTTCCTTCTTCGCCACAATGTGAATAATGGAGTCTGATTGTGCGGATATGAAGAGACATTTGTATAGGTATGAGGACAGGCGTGGCCCGCAAATAGCAATGCAAAGATGAATTGAACTTATTTTAAACTCCATAAATGACAGTTGAAGTCTCTTGGAAATTTACCTCCCGGCATAACCGTGTGTTTAATACGATTCCTCACTCGATCATTTAATTCTATGCACTTCATTCTGATTTTGATATGTTACTCATTAAAGGGTTGTGTTGATCGGGTCCAATTTTTAAATAACAATCTCATTTTATCGTTCTCTTGCTCCTAAATTGGAAAGTGAAATTATAATGTCCCTTTTCAATTTTAATATTTAATAATAATGGGAAGAAAAGTTTAATTTATCTGGCTTCTGAATTTAAACCGTCACGATGAAAAAAAAGATTTCATGTCGAATTGACAAATTAAAGTTATATTCATAAACTTGACCTTCCTTTCTGACTATTAATTTTCACAGGATAAATAAATATATGCATGTTATGCATATGAAAAAGTTGCTGAATGCAAAGCACGAATGGAAATCTTTACAATACAATTTTAAGATCTGTTGAGTTGAGCTTAAAGTTTTAATGAAGGATTACTCACTGTGAAAATTCATAAGTACTAGTAAAAACATATGCTAATTTTTTTATGTTATTATTACCCGAACACATTTCTTTAATGCGAGGGGGTTTAATGCTCACAGTGGCTCATAGTCACATACAGTACCTCTATAGATCTAGATACACGCTATTATTTAATAAAAAAGAAATTTGAAATTTAATTGCAATATTTACTATTCATAGAAAACAGTGAGGTATTGTAATGTTACAATTAATACATTTTTTCCTGGGATGATTTTCAACCATGCATTCTTAAAAAATGTGTCGAAATAAATATAACTTTTTTACCTCTATTATTTATCTAAAAGTCGATAAATCATATTATTATTTTGCTTCTACCTAATTAGAATTTTAGATTTTAAAAGGTTAGCGCTATTAACAGAAATCGACTTCTAATGGGGTCTTCAAGAGTCAATTTTTCATCCATAAAGGATTCTTATTAGTAAAAGTATGAGATTAAATTATAATGCTTCATAAGAGATGCACAAGATAGATTTTTTTGAAATTCAAATTTATAAAGTCTGGAAAGTTTTAGGAACAAACGAGGCTTGAAAGCTCTAAAATTCATAATGTAAAAAGGATAAAACACTATGATAGTTATTTACAAACTTTGAGGGACATGGAAGCGATATGAAGGGCTGCTTACAAATTGCGCATTAATTTTGAAACCCAAGTTTGTGTATAAAATTGATGCAAGGATTTGATCTGATGGAATAGCTGAGTCGGATCTCAACTCAATCCTTTCTCGGAAGATTAGATTGATGAGATGGATAGAAAGAGAAGGGAACTGCTCGGATGATGTATTGGACGAACGAGATGAGTTTAAAAAATATTTTCGGATTAGTCCCTTTAGAGAGGGTTAGGGAAAATACACCTGAGGGATTTGCAAAAGAGAGTCTGCACATCAACATATGGCACTAAAGGTCTGGAGCTACTATACTATACATATAAAGCCTCTTCAGCGATGAATCTTTTCAATTCAAGATTAGACACGGAATTTCCTTCCATGTTTTTCCCATAAACTTCCTACTCCACTCGGCGCGACTTCTCCCGATTTTATTTTCAATTCTCTTTTCCTTTAATGGCAGTTTTGAATTTTCCATAAGGAGAAAGGACATTACGAAGCACTTCAATTTCCCTATTATAAATTCAATTGTGCAAAGAAAGTCGAAAGTCGTCACTATTTGCTAAAATTACAAAAGCCTTTACCAATATAAATATTGTATAACATATTTTATGTGTATTCAATGTGTCAATTTATTCGTACTTTCTTTACTGTAGTTTGAAAAATTATCGGAGATTTGAAGTTTGGTTTTACATTTATATTTTCCTTTCCAATTTTGTGAAAGCGTTTTCTCATGCAAAAATGAAAGTCATTTGAATATTGTCTGCCCACTTGTTCCTTTATTTAAAAATCGATGAATTCACTCTGGTTAATGATTTTTATTATTTTTCTCACGTCCAAAACATGATGAATCACTCTTCTATAAATTCAAATAGGTTTCATTGGAACAGTTTAATCGATTTTTCTAGTAGTTGCAAGATTGTATGCAAAAACAATTTTCAATCTCTTATATTTTTTGGTGGAGCTTGAAGAAGTTTGAAGGAGCAATAACGAGCTCAACAATTTTTACTTTCCTTACTATAAGTTTTCCAATTAATGTTAAAGTCAAGATTTAACGAATTGGGCATTTGTTCAGCGTAGTAGGGTGAATGGGGGAAAAGAACAAAGAGCTGTACACGAAGCATTAAGTGTGAAAAAGATAACACTCTCAACTCTTGTAAGACAAGCTGTGATAATATATTGTTTTAATATAATAAAAACCATCATTTTTCTTTTTCTTTTTTCTTCGATCTAACAAGAGAACAACACGGAGAAGGGAAAGGATAACAAAAGAAGACAGAATATAAGCTTTCAAATAATAATTCATGTCAAACACTCATCTTCTCAAGTTATAACTGCAAGGATTTAAGGTACTAGAGGTGTTAAATAGACTCCGTTATAACGCTATATTAAGTATCACAATCTAATGCAAACATATGCAATGTCATTTTTAAAAGTTGAACAGAATGTTCAAAAGTGAAATACAGGTAGGTTTCATACTTTGGATACCCACTGTATGCAGGTAGGTATGTATGGTATTTATGGTATTTATGCATATATGGGTACATATTATTAGTATTTACATATTTTTTAAATATGTGCCATATACATAAAATGTAACGAAGCTAAGAAAATTGAATGCAAAATCCATTTTTCAATTCCATTAAAGCATGGGTAAAAATTGATTATTGATAAAAGTTAAATGAAGCTTGCTGTTTCATAATATAATATTTATGCATTAGGGGAAAAATGTGATGTGAATAAACTTTAAAGTGAAAAGTTTTCAAGGGAAATATTTTATTGATCTGAAGGCGAAAATGTATTCAAGAGTAGGAGAAAAAGAAATCCATTATTTTCAATGATGTAAAGTGGCTTTCACATCTCCTTTATTCATTATTTTCCCTCTGAATGGGTCTCAGTTGGCCAATAAATAAAAATATTACCCAAGATGACTCTCAAACTTTAAATTACTCTCGACATTTCGTTAATTTAATTCCATTTTGTCAAAAGTGTGGCGTACTTTTCCTATAATTTGTTTAAGATTTTTCATTAGATATCTTCTATGTATATACACATTATAGTGTTACATTATACATTACTTAAAATAAATAAGTACAAGGATTTTTTCTGCTCATTTTTTCTCTTTTCCGACGTTGGATGTTTTAACTTTGTTATTATTGTAATAAATAAAAGTAAACGTGAGCAATATTCATCAATGCTGATGTTTTTAAAGGAAATTGGAATAATCAACATTAGAGAATAATGTTTTCGGGTATCTTGAAGTAAATGTAATTTCTATATTTAGGGCATTGGGAGGTTCGAAAGTTGGAAAGGTCGAGGGATCGAGAAGGGAATTAGATTGAGGTGGCGATTCTCGTCTTGATATGGCTCACTGAGGAAATGGTGGTGATTTGGCTTGGCGTGGCCAACAACAACGGGTTGGCTTTGTCTTCCTCATCATCATTATCATCAAGGGAGTCGGGTGTGGAGAGTGGCAGGATGGAAGAATCTGGATGGGCGAAGGAGAGATACGACCATTTCCCAAGGCACAGCAGGCGGATAAATTGTCTCGTCTTAATGTAATGGCTCACAGCTCCTGGCGGCTTTCTAAGCCCAACGACACGACACTGATCCACTTTCCTCCAATATCCTCCTCGATCTCAATCGCAAAGACTCGCCTTTGTCTCCCAAATGATATAAATACTCTTTTTAGACCTTCTAGGAATTTTCATCAATTTCCATACCTTCCCATGTCTTATCTCAAAGCATCTCATTTGCTCCGCCTTTAATTTCTGAGGGAAAAGAAAATTGGACGAGTTTCATCTATTCTTTTACATTTTCTTATCTCATAATGTAATTTGGAAATTCATTTCTACCGAATCTTCCTGCTCTATTTTCTAAGCCAATTCGACTCTTCAAAGTTCATTATTTCTTTCTCCTGATTTATTTTTAATCAAGCTAAAAACTTTGAAATAGGCTTATAAACTTATGCATACCGAATCATAAATTATGCGCATTAGTAACTTTAATTTGGATTTTATATAAAATATATCAAATACTAGATTAAGTATTAATACTTTAAAGGATTTAATTGAACATAGCAGAAACTTTGTCATTCATTTAACATTAGGTATATTAAAAGTTAGAAATAATAATGAAAATTAATTTATTTAACTCAAACTTTATTAGTACGAGTATTATGTAAATTCGTATTATCATGAAGAATAAACAGTCTGGTTTAATTGTCTATGAACATCCATAAACCTCAAATTTGAAGCCTCAAATATCTCATTTGAATAGTTTTTAATAATATTATTAATCCTATTTAGGGTTCTTATGAATTTATTTTGATCTCAAGTGTTGAAGAAATTCTGTATAAAATTCATGAAATTCAATCACGTATATTTGTGCAACTTACAATGAAGGAGCGAAGGATCAAAATAGAGTTATAAAGGTTGAGCTTCTAATAATGAATTTGATTTGATTTAAATAGGCCAAATTGGAGACAAAGGCCCTAAAAGCGAAACGCCCTGGATTCACCGACGAGCGATACAATGAGACCTCTTATTTCGTCGAAAATGGTGAGTATGCTTATACACACATAAATAAATACCAAGTCGAAAATCATGAAATTCAATTCACTCTCTTTCCAATTTAATTCCCGGGGAAGCTGACTCCTCATGTATTTAATTATTAACCTCGGGCGACCAACCGGCACAAACCACTCAAGTTCATCTGTCTCCCTATTAATTCTTTAATTAACTTCGTTTTCATCTTCCGGAATTCAGACCTAAAGATGATTTTACTATCAAAACAAACCCTTTACGTTTGTGAATTTCCTTTATATCAATACTTGTCAGTATATAGAGAGCTGTTGACACAGTTAAAGGATAATTTTAAATGCGTTAATATTTACAATTGGGATTAATTAAGTACATGAATCAAAGAATGTATTTGGTTTCAATTTAGAATTAAATGCAAACTTTGACATTTATTTTTATGTAAATTCAGTAGGGGATAGGATAAATTATGGATACGATAATTAAATTTACATACTAAGTTTTCAAATTCTTCCTGATTCAACCAAAATATTTACAAAGCACGTGTTGTTGTGAATATTTGGTATATCCACAATCTACTTTTAATGAATGTGCCTTTTAGAGAATTTTGTAAGTCCTTATATAGGTATTGTAATGAATATATTGATAGCATGGGGAGTATCGAAAAAGAATTTTACCTACTTTGAGACCTTTGCCCTTAGCTTAACTTTGCCTAAGTGCTAAAGAGACTTTAGACAGATAATTTAAAATTAAGTTGGTTGTTCTAAAATTGCTTTCTAAGCTGTACCAAATGGCGGAGATCTTTCTATCGAATTTCATGTGAATTAAAGATTCAAAAAGTGGATTCACTTTCTACTTTTGATCTAATTTGGAAAAAAGTTTTTCTATTGTACGAATTCAACTTAGGGATGGAGAGTGATGTTTCTTTTGGCTCTCTAAGGACTTCAAAAACTCAGTGTTCTCCACTTTCCCTCTATTCCATGATTCTTCGAAGAAAAATGGCATTTTCTCTTAAATTTCCAAGAGTCTAAGAGTGACTAATGATCATCCATGCACGAGTTGGACTTGAGAAGAGACTCACTATATAAGAGCTTTATGTATTAAACTATCTGTATGTATGTATATAATGTATTGAATTTTTATATTTGAGAATTCAGTCTCTTCTCATGGATGACCTAACTTCTTTTATCCAGCTTAAAGTTATCCTTTTATTCTGACTTGAAAGTATGCGAGGAAGCTATAGAATTCCCCGTTTCTCAAATATTCTCGAACATCAGCTCTGTTTGCTGGGTTTTATAAACACACATTTATTACCGCTTTATGGGAACCTTTTCCTGTTTTTAGCTTATCTTAAAGCCGATTATAGTGTACATAGCTAAGTACACCAGATTAGGTTTTAAGTAAGGTTGTGACGCAAAGGAAAAGAAGATGCAAAAAATGCCAATATCTCATTGTCTTGTCTGAGTACTCTGTAAAGAGAAATTTGTATGGACGAGCGTCGCTGCATTATAATTTCACGATTACATACCCAATTATTATGCATGGAATATTATGCATGGAGCGCATATTGAATTTGACTATCACATTTTCGATTCTTTTATTTTATAAGAAGCTAACCTGAACAGATTTGGCCAAACTTCACCGTGAAATTTTAAATTGCATTGGGAGGGAGTTTGGAAAAACAATGAAGGGTGATTTATATTTGGTTATATAGCCTTGTGCTTCTTCAAGTCTTTCAATCAATTTGTTAACTGAAACAAGGGGATATAAATATGGTGGTTTCCTATAAAGGATTTAGGGAAATTTTCAATGTGGTTTTATAGTATGTAATTGGACTCAACGCCCCAAGGGAGCTTTAATGTCTGTCTTCCCCTTTTTTAAAAAGGATTTGGGCAATGCTATTACATAACATGTTATATTTAAGACCCAAATGTGAGTTATTTAGTAAGGATAAATAGTAAAGAATTGAAATGGGGATATTTGCTCTCTTGTGTTCTCTCCAAGTTTCTTCTCATATTGAACAAAAGTTGAAGAAATGTTGAAAGAAACTGATCAACTAATGATACAGTAAACTTGAATTCAATTATGATTGAATAGAAATTTATTCAAAATATCTTTTCCTATTCCTCTTTGACTCTTTAGTTAAATGTCTTATATTGTATTAGAATTCATAATGAATCTCAATTGTTATTTATGCGATTACTTATTAAATAATAATGTATTCTCAGTGTAACTAAAAATTACCATTACTCAATTATGCCTATTCTTGGGCCCCGATAAAAAATAGTGTTGTTTAACATTCCGCTGAAAGTCCTATTTATTTTCTATTATGAGAATTTGCATTTTCAATTTATCTCTTTCAACTTTTGCCAACAGATTTTTTAAAATTGCATACCTACCCAAGTTTAAATGTACCTATTATTTAATATTCGGTTTACTCTCTTGAATTCATGTTGCATATATTTTATTATTTCAGTCTCAAATGTTGAAACTCCACTGCGGGTTATTGACAAATCAATTCATATGGGGTCGCAGTCGCGTGTTTCGTTTTTCCTACTTACTTTTAGTTGGAACGGAATGCTCTTGTATTTTCCTGAATTGATAATATACAGATAAACATTCCGACTTATCCGCTAACTCATGATATTGAAAATTCTTTCCACATATTATTCTAATCAGGAAACAAGATCTCTTTTCTTACTTTCTCTGCTTCCAAACTGCCCACTCCAAATCCCTTCCTAGGATATCCAAATGCTCGAAATTCACTTCCTTCTCCGACTATCGGGAACTTCATTTCCCCCAGTATAATCTCAATCATCCGAGTGGAAACTTAATAATGAAATTCAAAATGCGAAGCATGAAGAGAAATGTTAAGGACCAGGAAGTATGGAATAGCCCTCTGATCGTCGTCTATGATTCCTTCAAAATGAATCTTTATGAATATTTTGCATGACTCGTGGAAAGATTTATTTTAACCTTTCACTCACATCATATGTTCCAGAGTTGACACCAGGCTTTTCCAGATTGAATAATATGGTTCATTTTTTCAACTTATCTGCTAATGTGAATTCCATTTGTCGAGATTCCTTCTCAATCAGTCTTTTTCCGACTTAAATTCATTTACCACACGTCTATTCGCCCTTAATCGGTATTGAAATCCATCACATTTATGTTTCATTTCCTGACGTGAGTTTGGTTATTTAATAATAAATCAATTTGGGTGAATTGATTAATATGTACGTTAACACTCTCTGTTTGCAGAAATGGATGAGTGATGAAATATTTTATTCATTTCATTACTCAATTAATTATTAATGATTGATTAATGCTTGAATATTCTATTAGGGGTGTTGAATTTGAGATGAAAATAACGGTTTATCCTCTCTTGATAAAATATTACATTTTTATTCCCTATGAAACTGGAACAAAGAGATCGATAGAGATGAGATTAGTTTTTGTTGAGATTGAGAGAATAACATCATGATAAAATGCGTTCGGATATATTGGATAAAAAGCTTTCAACTCGTTCAATCCAAAAGGGACTGTGAGTTCATATCTTTTGAAAGAAGTCATTCACCTGTCACCTGTTGTAGATAGATCAAATATAAGTAGAATAAATCTGCTATTTATAATTTGAATGCAATTATATTCTAATTACGACGATATTTTTATATAAAGATTCTAAATGGATTAAAAAATTCACATTATGGACTTACTTGGATAATTAATTTTTATATAAAATGATTAATGTTTTATATTAAATTTTACGGAATCGTTAAAAAGATAATCTACACAATTCATTCTCAATCTTCTATTTCAATTCACAATTATTTCGAAATTAACTAGACGGAAAAACAATGTTTAATTAGATCACATGGACGACTGTGATGATACACATAAGTAGCTGTAATGATAGGGCATAAAAATATTTGGACCTCTTTCATGACGGTGTAATTAAGAAGAAGGCGACATATAAAATAGACCATAAGCCGTAATCGTAATGAATATTTATGTACGAAACTTATATGCTTATTTTTAGAAGTGCATGGGTGTCTCGTAATAAGATACGATAATAGACACCCGAGAAATTTTTTTATCCTCAAATTCTTCCGAGTCCTTTGGGATGTTTTTATATTTGAAAAGGATACACATTTGAATTTGGCTAAGGCAGTGAGGACCTAATTAGAGTTTCGCTTTACTTATTGTCAGACGTGAAAAATCGAGTGATTGAATAGATTCAAATCTTGAGATAAATTAAAAAATTTAATTGGAAATAGTTCCGCAGAATTTCTATTACAATTTGGTAAGGCTATCGTTCCTTATTCGATTAACTTGATATGTCGGATTTGCTCTGATTTTAAAATGATTAATTAAATAGGAAATTCGATATTTATAAATTCTTTTGTTAGACTAAACATAACTATGTACAATACATGTAAAATGAATGAACATAAACTTAATCATTATAGCATATTATCAATGTATGTACTTCCTAGTTTAAAATTTTTACAGTTTGTTTAATTAAATAATGAATCGAGAATACTTTTATTTCTTCTGATGGATTTTGCATTGCCGCCAATTTAAATAAAAACGGGTTAATTGAACTATGTATATTTAGAGCATTTGCAATTTGGAACATTGAGATTGACTTAAAAGTAGTCACCCGATCTCCTTTAAGAGGGAATATAGAAAGCTTCCGATTCGCTCATTAAATATTTCTTTCGACAAACAAGAAGTGACTGAAGTGTGTACCTTCAGATATGTAGGTTTAGTTTTTATACTAAAAAGAGAGCGATTCTCAAACATCCAACTCAACGTTAGTAATCGTTGTTGGATGGTAAATTGAGAGTTGATGTCGGTTGATGTGTGGTGTAGGTGTTCGGACCTTTTTATATATGAAGAAGAGGAAAGTGTAGGAAAAGGGAATTTGGCAGAGAAACTCACAGTCAGAAGCTTTTCCTTTTTTTATCATAATTTACTCTGCCATATAGGTAAAAAGTTGTGCGTGGAGTTATATAGAAAAAAACACTGCCTAGTCATATGGTATAATGTAGTTGTATAGGTCTTGCATCATTATATGCGTATCACCTCGATAGTAATATATGTACATATAAATATACGGATATGTAAGATATGGATGTATGTAAGATACTTATGTATATCGTATATCCGTCCATTTAAATAATTGTATTGAATACTTATATCCTCATGAAGAGGAAATTGAGGAAAAGAGAGCTAAAGCGATTCACTTGAGTTGAAGAAATACAATATAACTGTAGTGTTATGGAATAAAAGGAGGATCTTATTCAATGTCTTTCCTCTATTTATACTATTTGAAAAGGAGTGAAATAGATAAAGACTCTTTCGGTCCTCGTGGAGGAGCAAAGTGTTCTTTTCCCATTCCCCTGTTTTTCTAACTTTGTGTATTATCGGTAAAGGAAGCGAAGGGCTATCTGGTACTTGAGTTCATCGAAGGAGGCTGCATCAGTGGGAGCATCTCTTCTGCATTTTAACCTTAAAAAACCCTCATTCTTATCACATTTGGAAAATAGGGCGGCTTTTGGTCGTGGAGCCTAGAGGCGTCAGCTCGTTTTTAAAGAAAGTAGATTCACTCGTTCCTCCCTCCAACAGTGCATTCATTTGCTTGGGGCACAAAGGGAAGCTCTTACTAATGCTTTACTCTCTCTCCCTTTCCGCCTGTTTTTTATTCGGGTTGAAGTTTCTTGCGGAAATTTAATAGAAGAACTGGGAGATCCGTTCCGGTCGGCTCTTTAAGAATTGGGTTTGGAGACTCTCCTTGGTTTCACTCTTTTTTGCAAGGGTTAGCTAAATCCACGAATTGTTATGAGAGTCATATATGGTACGTGTCTAGTAGTATTTGAGTTTGTATAATCTGAATGTGAGTAGATATTGAGTATAGGAATTGAGAAGTTTCCAGAGCTTAGTTTTAACTCTCGAGTCAGCAGCTATAGAAAATGAAATTCTGTCAAAAGAACCATTTGAGATTTCATTCTTCTGCTTGCGGTTTGATTATTGATGATCCATTTGATTTTCTCAATCTTCATTTTATGATTAAGATGGGAATTGGGCGATCTAATTTTTCACCAAAACCTATTTCTTATAATTTTTTGAATGGTAAAGTAAACCAATTTATTGAACCTGTTATGAGTCTTGGTTAAATTAATTTTTTCTTCATATGACACGAATTATGCTTCAATGAAATGGAACTCAATGATAAATGGATTAAACACATCAATGTAAGTAAAATTCAGCAAAATAGGAATAGAGGGAAATTATGAAAATAAAATGTAGAATGTAATGAACATGCATGAAACTTTATGAGCATCATTTTGTGAGTTCGGAATGAAGACAGTCCTCAAAAAAAACGACGACATATCCAATCATACGCTGAGAAGGATACTAAACAAACTCTCTTGAATGGGATATTTACTTGTTAATTACCTGCCAGTCTACTGAAACTGGTAGGATGGAAGTAACGATGCTGATCTGGGCTTACATCAACAGACTTCAACTTAAGTGTACCTTTTTTGGAAGACTGGGAGTGATAAAACCATCTGGTTAATTTTCCGACATTTTATGATGGATTTAAAACAAAAAGGATTAAAAGCTTCCAAGTAGTAGCTTAATTTACTCGCAAAGAATTAATTTTTAGTCTTTGATGAAGTTCCTCTTATTGTCAAAAGTAGCTGTCATGTTCTTTAATAAGCTTATCTTTGAATTTCCTCTAAAACCAAAATATTTATCTTGAAAGTAATTAATTCTGAATCAAAAGAGGCTTAAATGATCTTTTGATTAATAATTACATAATACCTAGAATTTACTAAAAGTATCAAATTCAAAATTGAATAGGTATTACACAAAACTTTTCTTTTAACTAAATTAATATCTTTGTTTATTTCTTTAAGTATTTATCAATTAAGAAATTATAGAAAGGGTATGTAATGTAGTATAGATATATAGACACTTTTCTTGAACTATGTAATAAAGCAAAGTTCGTTAATTAAAAAATTAATAGATTTTGACAAAAAGTGACGTTCTAAAAATGAAGCCATGTTTCCATAAATTGGAAGAGAAAAAATGGAATTGTCGATTGATTTGTGTGTCCTTGCAGTGGTGACATTATAACTAGCAGAATGATCCTTCGCTCTTAACTACTGTCTCCGCTTTGAGCAAGAATAAAGTCTAGGAAGTTTATTCCCTTTCGATCAGTCTCAAGGGAATAATTTGGGAGAGTTTATAGCTTCGTTTAACGATTATCCTCACAAAAATAGGGTTTCTAGGAAAGAAAGAATGGGATCTTTCCTCTGTCGGCGAAAAAAGGTTCAGATTTCAAATGAATTAGAGTAGATATGAATTTGAAATCCAATAACTTTCCCAACTTTCATTACGGTAATATTTTCTCTCTGAAAGGTTAGATTATGCTTCTATGGATGATATAATGGCATTAAATCTAAGCGGAAGTTATAATAAGATGAATTGAAAAGATTTGGGATGAGACTTCTTTTCTCCGCTTCTTTTCTCCAGAGTTTGAGACCATAGATTTGAAAACCATTGAAAGTTGATTGATTGCTTATATGGAATATTTCCCTTAAAAATTCCCAATTGCCGGCACTGTTAATGACTGACAATGAGAATAATCGGAATGTGTGATTCTATTGGATGATTTATGAATCATTGTCTGAGGGAATGAGAAGAGAAATGATCTAGGATTTGCAGATCCGCACGTCCCCTCATCATTTTCAATTATAATTCTCAGAATGATAATGTTGATGGAAGAGATTTCTTTCTTAACCTCACGTCATTCATCCTAAATCCCCAACCCTCACTCAAAGCCCTTTACGTCTTCCCTGTCTCATTCCGGAAGACTTTTGGGAGCTAAATGGTTCCTTGTATGAGAACAGTGAAGATCCTTCGCATTTCTTTTTACTCTTATTATTGTGAGAGCCTGATAATATCTAAGTTCTTCTTAATGTATAAAGTTCAAAAGTTTAAGGTTCAAGTTTCAATAGTTCTTTATTAAATCCTACTTATCATTTAAATTATTTCATTCATTGTCTGCTTACTTGAGAGATTCATTTCTTATTCAGTGCCAAGGATTATAAATGAGTTTAAAGTAATGTTGACCTTTTGACCAAGTTTCGCATTTGGTTAAACTGACATGATGCATTTATTAAGATTCTTATACTGAAGGTAAGCATTGTCGATAGTGTAATAATTGCTAATCGTTTATTATTTCATTATAAATTGTTTTAGTCATTGGTAGAGAGTAGGGACATTAATAATCACAACTTTGCCTTCTAACTTGCTACAAATTAAAGAATCAATTAAAATTAATTCACATTGTTCCATTCGAAATAGGAATAGTTTGTCAATAGTTCGTATTTTCTTATTAAATTTCGAGAGAAGCCTTATTACTTATTGAATACCTTTAGAGAAAAAGTTTCTCTTGTGATAGTAAATAAACGGATCGAAAGTTGAAATGGGTTAAGAAACCGGCGTGTAAAAGTGTAAACTGCATAGGCCAAGACATGGAAAGTCCCATAATAAAACAAGGTTGAAAAGAGAAGAGTTTGGAAATACACAGAGACTTTCGCCCTCCTCCTCGACATCTTCTTTCACTCGACCCTTTCAATTGGAAAAGTTAAAAGTAGGAAGGAGAAAAGTAGGCTTCTTTTTTTGTGGCGAAAGAAGAATTCTCTCCAAAGGGAATTATATCTTCTTCTCTTACACACATTTCCCTTATTCTTCCCGGAGATGAAATGAGGGCGTTTTATTTCATTTCTCATCCCCTCGAATACATTCGTTGTGAAATCTCATTGTCCAGTGGATCGGATGCGAAGTTGCTCGCATGGGCTTGAGAATCATCCTGTCTGGCACGAGTCGATCATAAGTTCCTTCTCTTCTCTTCTTCCACTATTTTATGAGCCGATTATGTCTCATATCGCTTCTCACTCTGATTCTCTATTACTCTACACACGCTCGCGCCGTTGCATTGTAACTTGTGCACCCGAAAGAAATAAATGCCCATATAAGAGATTGAATTGAAGATCGAGTTAATGTCCCACTGAATCGATATTTGTTGGACCTGAGCGTCCTCGTAGATGTGATAAAATACAAATGCTGCTCTCCATGATAAATGAAATTTTGAACGAGTGTGTAGGTGCGTTTTAATGTAATGTCTGCCAAAATGCCAGTTCAAACTGTGAGTCATGATATTGAATGCCTTCATGAAAGGCCCATCATCATTAAAGGGAGAAATTCCAAACTTCCACGTCACTTCTCGCATATTAGATATAACTATTTGACTCCGTCAGACTCTCCAATACTTCAAACTTTATTCAATTACCTTCCTCTCGAATCTCTCAATTCCTGAGAGCTCACGAGGGGCTAGCATTGCATATTGAAACTTTCTTCACTTCCTAGCCTAATACTACTTACATTTAGCGAGTTATGGAACTTGTGGAATTTTCTGGATTCAAAGTAATTTGGGTTTGATTAATCTTCTTTGTTGTACAAATTTGAGCAAAATGCGGGATAACTATTACATTCTCATTATTTGGATGAGAAACAAAGTGAAAGTTATTTGTTCGTGAAATTCAATTTCCCAACAATGGGGAATTGAGTTTTAAGTTTTGTGGAAAGTTTTCCTAATTGTATTTTGCAATTTCATCCATACAACAGATTGTGTAATGTCAATTTAAGGTTTTACTACCAATTAAATTTTGAGAAGGGGGTAATTTCCATTAGGAATAAATGTAAATGGGTTAATAAAACCATTGTAAATCCATTGTTTGGTATGCATTTCCTTTTAAGTTTGATATGAGAGTCAAAGGATGATGAGATTAAAGTGGATAGTTATATAATGCCCGAGTGAAGGGACCATTTTCCTCGTCGTTCAATGTTTTGTGTAAAGGCACGTTCTGGTAGTCTTTAATGTTTTGGGAGAACGGAGCTTAGACAGATGGAAAGTGCGAGAGAGTGAGCTGAACACTAAGACCCATTAGAGGAAAGTGGGAATTTAATTGACTCCTAAATACAATGAGAGGAGATACAGACGTATGTCTGTTAATTAAGTAATGTGCTTTGTGTGTCTCTTTGAGGGGTTAAAAGAGGATTTGATTCAAGCGGGTTTAGTAAAATAGAGATTCTTTAAGATGTTCGATTTCATCTCAACTGTGTCTGTGTCAGCCCGCAGATTTGTGGATTGTGGCGAAAGGAAGTTTGCCCTCTGTGTGGTGGAAAGGAGTATATGACCTCTTTTTCTCTCCTTTTTAGGACTGAGGAAAGTTTACCCGTACTACTTCACATTCACAACATTCACGAAAGGGCGATGGGTCGGGGAGAAGATTCTTGATGTTTTCGCCCGGGAGTTTCGGGCTCATCCTGTTGAAGAATACGTAAGTGCTTCCTCTTTATAACTTGTTTTTTTCTCTCTCCCTAGGTTTATATTTTGACGTAAAGAGGAAATTCATGAAGATTTATTAATTCTTCGTTTTTCTCAAGATGGGTCGCAGTAGGGAGTTAAAGCTAAATATGTATTTATTTAATGTCTATCTCACTTTCGATGAAAAGCTATATACTCATTTAAAACTTTTAACTTATTGTATAGTATGCTTAAGATATATTAAATTAAAACAAAGGCCTTAATTAACGAGATAATTTATCATGACTCGCTACTAATTTAAATACTTATACAATTTAACATCACTAAATAAATACATACTTAGACTTATTGTAGCACACAATAACATACATATACAGACCTATCAGTATGTATACCATATATCAGTATATTTAAATTTTTCATGTGTGACTTACAATTAGTTTGAGCTTTCATTTTAAGAATATGATAGAAACGATAGATTATTAATTATTAATGAGATGACTGACATAGGGTCATAATAAATAATAAATGTAAATCTAATTTATTTAGTTTTTAAATTGAATATAATAGTTTAAATTGAGTTTAATAATAATAAATAATGAAATAAGCATAATTTTTACAATTGACTTTGGATATGGATTGAATACAGTCAAGTGATATCAAAATAATATTCGAAATTAGGTATACGTATAATACATACCTAGATAAAAATATAATATTGCTCTTATTGCTTAATGTAAGTTGAGTAATAGACAAAATCACGTTCTTATATTTATTTTGTTGACATGCAATGTCATCAATAATGGTGAGAGTTCGAGACAACAGTCAAACCTCGAGTTCCTATAATTCACAAAATAACAGCTTTTCTATTTGATAAACCCCCAGATATAAATCTTCCCTATGTATCCTTTCAACTCAATTCCATCCACACGAACGGGCAGTTGAGTCCAATTTTGTTTACAAAGAGTTATAAAAAAGCTGTCACAAAGGGTTTTGTCAGATTTCGAGAGTTATTCAAGAGCCTCTTAAGTCCTTCATATATTTCATGACTCAAAACGATTGAAAATGTTTTCTCCAGCTCATTTATCTCAAACTTAACGCCTTTATTCACTTCAGCCGTGAGAAACTGGAATCTGTTGTATTGTATTTAAAATTTATGAGAGCCTTGTCCTTTAGAGTCTCCAAAAGAAAATTTGATAGGGCGTAAATAAATGATCCCAACATTTTAATTATGCGTCATTCGGATAGAAAATGTTTAATATATTTTGTTGAAAATATTAAAATCTAATTTCAGAAATTATGTTCACAGTGTTAATTTAATCATAGTGGTTATACGAAGTAACTCATTACTCATTTTGGAAATGATGATTGCGTTTCATTCTTAATTAATTTGTAATATGCAGCACCAACAAACCTAATGATGAAATTCAATAAACTATAGGGAGAGCATATAATTTTGATAAAATTTGTTTTTGCGAGAATGATTCAGTGAAGTGTATGGAGCTCGAATTAGAACATTAGGAATGAGAAATTACTGTGAATGTGAATGAAGGGCGGCATTGTACAGACAGTGTCTTGGACGAGGAAATTAAGGAAATTGTAACATTAACATGAAAATTGAATTTGTGATAAAGTTAGTAAAATACAGATTCAAATTAACGGCTGGGAAGCGATAGTCTGTGCATCGGTATAGTAAGTTGGAGTAAAATGGAGAAATGAAGGCGAAGTTTGAGATAAATGGAGTCTGTTTCTAATTTCCGAATCGGAGGCGGGTGGGCGGGTCGATTTTGTAACAAAGTTTCAAATCGGCCCTTGTTGTATCCAACTTTTGGTGGCGACGGAAGAGGTTGTGTTGGCTCGAACTGTTAAGGGATTGGCAGCAGTCGGAAGGATGCTTGTCGTCAGATGAGATTCATATGGTTTCAGTCAGTCTTATAAATTATATAAATTTACATTATGTATAAGAATAGGATATAGCCTACAGGTCTGAATTGGCGATTTGAGAACAATGCGACCCTTCTGTTATTAATTAATATCAGTTTTATTCGACCTAATTCACAATCCTCAATGCTCCTTTATATAAAAGTAGAATGAATTTGACTTTTTGAGTTTTTTGTGAAATAATATTTATTTATAATAATGGCAATGAGGATTGAATGTATGAAGAAGAAATAGAGTTTTTGTTGCAAACTCTCCTTCGACATTTAATCAAAAGTGACCATGAATTAATACACAAAGCGAACAAAAGTGTAATTCTTAGCGAGTAGTCGATGTCGTAGGGATTATTTAATATAATTGATATTGTCAATGTTATGTATTCTCTGTACTTCTCACCAACGTACAGGATTTGACGTAGAGAAACATTTAATTAATGCTGTGAAATGATAAAAAAAACTTGTGATTCTTCTGATCTTGAATACTGCTTATATTGATGCAGGAACGGTGTATCAAGAGCGGTACACTGACGGTCAACTACACCAAAGTCGATACGGACTATCGACTCAAGCATAATGACTTGCTAGCTAACATTGTCCATAGGTAAATCACGTCTTACTCTTTTTTTATCTTCTCTGACTATCAATGAGTACAAGACATAGTCAACGTCTTGTCAAAAAATAATGCACTTGCCCTCTCATGACTCTATCCCTTATTGACTCTTATTCAAATTATAATTAAAGTAACCCATTAATTATTAAATTAAATTTATTAGATTTTATATCTTCAATACATTTGGTATACTGGACATTAAATGACATCTACAGTACAGTATTTTTTGATGATTTTAATTTGTTTTTTTTTCTCTATTTAAATTGCATCAAGTATTTTACCCCAATTTTACAACCTGTAATTTGATGTATTTTTCCCTTTTAAAGCCGTCTTTGTGTGTGTTTGCCTTTTTCAAATACCAGCTTATTTTTAAATTGTTTTTTTGTTTTCTATTAAATATTTATTTGAGTTTAAAAAGAATTTTGAAAAGTCTGGAAGCTGGATGAGATCCAAGCATATTTTTCATTAATATTCCATTTTTTTCCATTTTCCACTTAAAGTAGCGTATTTGATCTTTAGGGTATCCGTACTATGTGGTACCTTTTTTATTTATCATTCCTTCTTTACATTGAGAGTTGGTTCAAAGCTGCTATAAAACAAAGGAGCTCCGAGGAAATTTGTACTCATCTCAAGTGACTCAATTGTAGGCACGAAGTACCCGTGACCTCTGACCCGATTGAGGTCGTTCACATGGACGAAGACCTCGTTGTGGTTAATAAACCTGCATCAATACCTGTAAGTTAATTCTCATTACTTCTTCTCTTACCCTTTACTTTTCATGTACTGTATCAGATGATATCGCCTAAACAAATATTGTTCTCTTTCTCTTCTCACAAATCGCTTTTTCTTCGTAATTTCCGCTTTAAACCTTTTTTACCGACCCATTGTGTGAACGCTCTCGACAGAGCCGCGTATCCTTCTTGTATGTATTAATAATGAAAAAGTGTGTTAAGTATCAAATCATCTTACTGTGACTCCTTTTGTCTTTCCCCCCTTTCAACTCAATTGTAGTGTGTGTGGAGTGCATGATTGGAATTGAGATGGAAAAGACATTCCTTCGCAGAAACCTCTCAGCAACGACCCATTGTGTGTAATCTCATTCTCTTCTGGGGGTTGATCGAGTGCGGGGCTCTCGAAAAGGGATACCGATTTTCCTTTTACTGTACACTCGATGCCCGATGACCCTAAGAGTCCCCATAAATATCCTGAAGTGGAGACATGGATTCAGGAACTTGGTAAATGTGGAGTGTGAAGAAATGCACTTTAACAAACCAATTGGTCCATTTACCAACTTGGCTTATTTTTCAAAGATGAGTCGTAGCAGTTGCAATTTAAGGAATTAATTAATATTTGGGGAATTAATTATTTATCTGCATATGGTATAACATTTATTTATTATGTAATATGTGAACATAATGTACAGTATATTTACAGATTCTTAACTACCTAATAAATTAAGATTTCATAGAGTCGAAAGTTTTTAAAAATTTGTAAACGAATTGGATTTCATTAAGACCTACTTTGGAGTAGGAAATTGAAACATCAGTAAATAGGAAACTGTTTTTGCCAATTCTGCGTTTGGTGTCGGAATAAAATTGTGTGTTCACTTCTTTGCCTCTTCATCTGAATTGATGTGACTGATGATGAGTTGTGAGGTTACTAATAAGAGTCTTTTATTTGACAATGCCCCTTTGGATAATGAATTTTAAGAGTCGAAATCCTTAAGATTTTTAAATAAATAACAATGACGGATTAATTTGACAGCTACTTTTTTGATTGCTCAGCCTCAAATAGTTTCTCTGCGATTTTATTCTTTTACCAAAAATGTTAAAGTCTATTCTTTGTAATTTTCGAATGAGCTGCGAGCTTTAGGAAAAATTTTACTTTTCTTTTTATGAAAAGTTTAAATGGGATTATAATTGGATTTCTATTTTCCTAGCATAGGGTACAATAGGAAGTAACTTAAACTTCTATCTCCACTTAATTTAATAATTCAGAAGTGACATTGAAGATGTTCTGAAGTTAATTTTTAGAAAAAGCATCATAGATTGTAAGATGTTTTTTTTATCCTAGTAATAAAATTTTTTCAATATAACTTACGTAATACTATGTACCTACCATATTTATATAGGAAAAACGTCAAAAGTTTTGAAACAGGATGAAAATGATATAGGAAAACTAGGCGTTTACAAGATTAGGTTTTTATAGGAAAAACTTGGCAGCCAGTAAAAACAACTTTTTCTTTTACTCTTTGAGTCCTTGAATTAAAATTTTGAAAATGAAAAGTGGCAAGTTGGATATGACTAGAAAGGCTTTCTAAGATCTTTTTGTGTGATCGGTGATATATTAGTGTGAGTAATGGATTGGATTCTTCGATATTCTTCAGAGAATTCAACCCAGGTTTCATATCACGTAGGTTTGGCTCAAATGAGTTCAACTTTGCTGTCTCCGTGTTTTTTCACCTCCCTGAGTCTTAAAATTGGGAGAATCTTTTAGATTGGAAATTTTGAGTTTTACGCACGAAAAAATTTGAAGGCTCAGCACACTCCAGAGAAATATGATTCAATTTTCAATTCCATCAGAAAGAAAGTGAGAATGCTTGTAGGGCTCAAAAGTGAATTTTGACAAAATATTTGTTTCGAACGCGTTTATTCATTTACTCCTCTACGTTTACAGTGTGGGTGTATGTAATATTATTCGTAATAAAACAACCAAGTGATGTGAAAGTTTGAGTAGTTTTCTAAGAAAGGGTAAGATTGATTTTAAATTGACTAGGTAAATATTTACTTAATGTTTAATGTATTAAACTTGTATAAAAAGCGATATTAATGCGTAGAAGAATAATTGAAAAGTGCGGTGGTTGATGATATGGAGTTCTTTATTATTAAACACAGACATGAAACGCCAGTGTTGGCGAGGCCGATTCAAATCATTCACATAGATGAAGACTTGATCGTATTGGACAAGCCCTGTTCCCTTCCGGTATATTATATTCACTTTTCAGGTTGATTTCCCCTTGGACCTTAATGCATCTCCATTTTCTCATCCTGGGTTTTGTTAAAGTGAGAGAGAGAAATTTCTGCGATGTTTACACTCTCGGAGGAACCGACTCCTCTGCTTTTTTTTGTACCAACGATAATGGAATTTTCCCCCCAATCCCATTAACTTTATGCTTTTTTTCTACTCAAAAGTAACCAGCATTGCAAAGACAATCCTCTAGCTTTCTCTTTAATTAAGAACACATAATTTGTAAAAGACTCGCCATTCCAATTTTTTAATGGCTAAATGACCATTTTTCCTTCATAAATGTTATTGGCTATTAATTTGATCATGAGCGAGGGAACTATGGTCATATAATGCTTTGGATGTTTTGTCCTAAATAAACAGCGGAATGCAGTTATTGTTGATTGAAATTCTTAGAATACTTTTATGACACTAATAACTTCCAATGGATTCTTACACAAAGTTTTTAAAGCTTCAAAAGTTCTACAGTAAAAGGCGGAATGGTGTGCTGGCGTAGGAGATAACCGTACTTTACTAAAATATACACTTGGGCATTGTAACTTTTTAATTAGAGAAGTGCGTTCAATTGAGCCGTAAAACTATTCTGAATACTAAAATTACAAACCAAGACTCACTTTTATTACTAACGTTTCTCATCTACGCTATAAAAATTATCATAAATTGGTATTAGTATTATTCCAATATGGATAGCTAGTGATTATGGATATCGATGAACATTCAGACAACTTGTCTCGTAAAATTGTTATTTTTTTAGGCCGAGACAAGAGTAATAATTATTTTATGCTTATATTAACAATGAGTTTCTTAATTATTTTTCACTTGACAAGTTCATCGCGTTTAATTGATGGCTTTACTATTTATAGCTTGCCTTTCAATGTAAGGGAATAAGTTGGTGTGAGCAATTCATTAATTATTCGAAGACTTTCTGCTCTTCTATGATATACGCTGTATGATATATGTATACAGTGTATGATATATTTATGACTATGATTATTGTATGAATTGAATCAATATTAAAAGTTATTAGTTATTCTTTATAGTGACATAATGGTATCTGATACGACTTTTATTTGTTTTTAATAAATTGCTTATAAATAAATTAGCAAATTTCTTGAAAATCGATTAAAATTGTATCATTATCTATTATTGGGTCGTATATGTAATTCCTTTTGGAATTCCCAGAGTAAATAAAGGTTAAAAGGTTTGTTTTGTTACGACTTACGATATAATACTGGAATGTCAATTATGTCAATCAAAAATATTATTCGTAGAGAATTATTCAATTAGGAAACTGTCAATACAAGATTGCTTTATTAATTTTCTCAATCAATCAATTTCAGTTATTTTATATTGAATATTTCAATTTTGGTACATTCATATCTGAATCATATCCACTGATAGATATTAAATATGTTTTTGAGAGCAATTTGCAAAATGTAATATTTTCAATAAAATGTACAGTATTTCATTTGGTTAGATGGATAAAAGTGATAGCTATTAATGGAAGTTCATTAAATTTTTTCAATTTTTGTAAATAATCAAAAGGATCCACAAAGGAATTTTCTAAGACTAGGCAAAACGAGGAATAAGCGGCTTTGTCTTCTTCATCAACGTCATATTTATCTTTATTAATAAAATATTCCTCCAATGAATAATACCTGGGTGGGATTAGAGAGATTCCTTGGAGTGAGAGAGAAGATTGGGAAAATGGGAGATTGAAGTCAAGTCGGATGGTCTCATGTGGCTTCATATATCCTCGCATTAGATCTGAAGAGAAAGCTCGAGAGTTCATATTTGCACACCTTCCTCAGACATTTAGAAATCATTCATGGAGTCTCTGACGTCAAACATACACGAGCTCCTTCAACCTTACCTGCATTAACAAAAGAAGGGCAATTACTTACGGCAGACAATTTTCACCTAATGATCCATCTGGAGACCCCCAAAAACCTCATTTTCATACAATATTATCCTTAGTTCATCAATTTTAATAATTCCGACCAAATCTGGTCAATTTAATGGAGATAGCAAAGTTTTAAATGAACTTTTGTGTCCGTGTTATCAAAATGCCATATTCTCTTAATTGCTGTACAAATTAAGTTTGGGCTCTTAATTGTAACTTCTACTATACAATTTGAGATATTTAACTAATTACAATATACCTCCATATCAGTTCCAATATTAGTAGTTTACTATTCAAATTGTGGACAAGGAAATACAATAAGATTTTGAAGATGGTATTTGAGCTTAATATTGCAAAGAGATAAAATGTCATTGAATGGAGGTAATATCCCGTCGAGAGCATCTGCTCATCCATGTGTGTGGCTTTCCTTTTATTGTCAGTGCTCACTTGGCCATTGTGAGCTAAAGAGGAGTGTGGGAGAGAAGACAATATAATTGAACTGAGTAAACGAGATATTAAGGACTGCGCAATGAGACTGGATGTTGGGGAGATCTTTTTGGGTATATCCTATCTATTTATACACCGATACGTTCCGCGAGTCTACGGCCTGTTAAAAAGATGGAGATTTATATTGAATGGCGGGGGAATGTTTGGGAGTCTTTTTGCGTTGATTGTCTTCTTGCGTGTGTCGCACTATGGGTCCTTTTGTCGTTGTCAGCTTGACTCCTTTCTCTCTACTTTCCACTTCTCTAGAGACGCGGAACCTCGACAATTCCATCCATTCAATCCATCTACATGAATCCTCTCTTCATGACCTTTATGGCTCCACTGACAATGAATGGTAAAACGTGTGAAGTAGATATGCATGTTCGGCTGACGATGGGAATTACAATAAAATATTGTGCTACTGGAAGATCTTTTAGATTCCAATTGCCTATAAAATACGTCCTGGTTCTGTCAGTTTATTCAGAGCTTTTCAGATTTATTTTATTGGAATTAATTAAACCTTTCATTAATCAAAACTTCAGATATACTCAAAAGGCATTTTAAATTTATTTTCCATTTATTGTTAAATTATTATAATGTATCTTTATTTAAGCAATTCACGAATATTATTTTAAGTTATTTACGAACAACCTTTTTGAATTAATCTTCATCATGCTTTGTTGAATGTACAAATGGTGTATTACTTGTAATTGAAATGATTAGTGCTTCAACGAAAGCCTATTAATGTAAATATCCGTTGTAAAGATAGGATAAGTTGAACATTGTCGTAACTATTGAGTTAATTCACGAGCTAAATTACCATGATGGTATATACAAGAGCCGTAACTGTCAGGAGTGCGTGGTCCAATTTAATTTAAATGTAGGATATCCTTATAAATTCCCCCTCGTTCAATGAGTCTGAAGATTCTTGTGCTCCTGCAGTGGCCTCAACGAAGATTCCTCCAATGTGTTCCATCTGGAGTGTTTTGATCCACGTTGATAATTCTTGTTTAAATTGAGTTGATGAAGAGGAGGTTCTTGGTGAGTGGGAAAGGCTTATGGAGCCAAAATCCAACATGGACCTCTCACTCAATCTCCAGAGATGTGATGGAAGATTGAAGATGTGAAGTGCCAACATTATGAACCTCTAAGTACATGGATATATTAAATAAGTACAAGTATTATGGTTATATTCTATGAAAGTGAATCCTGGGAGGGAATGAGAATCACATTGGCGGCGGTGTGTGTTTGCGTGTGTGGGATATCCCTTTTGGCTCCATTCAGACCGATAATGTCTCTTTGGTAGTGGTGGAGTCAAATGAAGGATAAGTATTAGAATTGCCATAATATATTTCCACTGTAAGCATAATTCGACTTGTGATTTGAATGGAGGATTTCTCTTAGCTCCCGACATGTTTGGTGGCCTGATATTTAATGAGGTTGAGAGAGTTTGGAGTCGCGGCTCGGTGAGTGAAGCGCCTTGAGATCCACGACTCAAACCCCGCCACGAATGATGGATGAAGCTCGTAATAAATTCAGTCGAAAGACTCGTCGGTTCTCCCTCTTTTAAACCATGGGTTCAACATGGGGATGCAAAATGGGTTGGAATACTATGAATTCCTTGAGATTGGGAAAGAGAAGGCTTCTTATATTACTCTCTTAGATGATACTATCATAATGTCTTGAGCATGTTTCTTGACTTTTCTCCTCTCTCCTTTGCTCCTTTTCCAAAGCACTTTATTCCGGCTGAGGGAGATAAGGTGAAGCATCTGGATTTGACTTTTCCCTTTTTCTTGACGTATGTTAAAGTGCGAGTTTGCCCTCCTGCTTAATGCTCCTCGTAATTCGCCCGAGCAGAATGGAACTGAATTTTGAATGAGTTCATTACCGACGAAGGAGGAGGAGTGTGGTTAATACATGGTTCTCTTTAATGAATGCTGTAGGTTCACCCGTGCGGTCGCTACCGCCATAATACTGTCGTATTCATCCTCGCTAAAGAACATCAGTTGAAGAATCTAAGAACGATCCATCGGCTCGACCGCCTCACGTCAGGACTCCTCCTGTTTGGTAGAAGTCCGAAGAAGGCAAGAGAAATGGAACAGCAGATTCGAAACCGACTAGTTTCCAAACAATACGTCTGCCGAGTTGAAGGAGAATTTCCTGAGTGAGTATAATTCCTATGCAATTTCATTACCTTTATTATTCCTTTTATATTCTCCTTCTACCTAAATAATATGGTAGTCAGTCGACATCAAAAATTACTTCCTTGTGCGAGTAATTGACGTAATTTGGCTATTTCTCCTCATAGAAGTTATATCAATATTTTGACTATTTATATTTTGATAGTTAAAAACATTAGTTCGTGGGTTATAAGAAGATATTACTAAATAACTTATACAATTATTTAATATTACATTATGGTAGATATTGTAGTAGTGTAAAGGTAGGGTTTTAATTAGTAGTCAAAGGAAGGATATTTACACGGTCAAAATTGCACACACGTCTCTTTTGAGCGATGTTTCATCACTCAATACTTCAAAGTTTCATTCGAGACGTAATTGGAAGAGATGGGAAGAGGAATGTCGAGTGAAGGAAATGGAGAAAGTTAATTTTCTCCATCGTGTTTCCGCTAAATTGAACTTCTTCAATTTGAATATCAAACACTTTCGTATTCGAAGTGGCGAAGACGAGGTTCTCATTTGAATATAATGGAACTTCAAGACTTGGATTTCCTCAACAAGGCCCAGGGAGCTATAAAGGATTTCCAACCCTTGATTGTGTAAATGATTAAGATTGTTTGTTTGCTAAAGAGTTCTCCTCTTTTATGTTACAGTGAAGAGATCGAGTGTTGTGAGCCGATTGAAGTGGTCAGCTACAAGATCGGAGTTTGCAAGGTCTCTAAAGATGGAAAGGACTGTCGGACAGTTTTCACCAAGTTGAGCTTCAATGGGAAGACGAGCGTTGTGCTCGCCAAACCTCGAACCGGGCGAATGCATCAAATCCGTGTTCATCTCCAGTATCTCGGTAAGTGTCTTTTCATTACTCCTTGACAAGAACAAGGAGATGAGAGCCAAATAGATTCACCGCATTTCATCTTCTCCTAAAAGACAGCAGATTGTTCTCTTAAGACACCGCAGATTGATGAAAGAAAATCCATATGGTTCATATCATACTATTCTAACACTATACCATACACTTGATCATACTACCTAACCATAAGCGATAAGTAAAGGCTTATGTAATATAACTATTATAAAATATGTTCTTTTGTTCATCGCCTTTTACCTATCAGTTTTCTTACCTTTACTCACACCATTGACTAATTTTCTGCAGGATATAATTTGATAGCACTCAGGGTCTGAAAGAAGAGTAAAAGTGACGTCAAAGGGAGATGTATGTTATGTGGATGGAAGACTTTGGGAAAATCTTCATCAGTTCTTTTGTAAAGACCCCCGACCGCCTTTCCTTTCATTCTTACTTTATATAAACATTTCCTCACGATGTGTATTTACGACATACATGGTCTTTTCACCTTTTCCTGGATTTTCCTAGCTTTATACATTTTGCTCAAATGGTGAGCATCGAGCAGGTTCGTATTATGTTCTCTAATAACAAGATGAGGCTGATCCCTCAGGCTCTATGATTAAGTTCCAATCACTCAGGCCAAGCTCGAGGTGAAGTAAAATAGCTTTGTAAGAGCCTTTCTCATTCAATTCAAATCAGATACTATCCCTAAGCTCATGAATTCTCCTTTTTTTCTGCAAGGCGTTTAAAAACCAATTTCAATTTTGAGTAAAGGTAAGGATTTCCTTACTTGGCTTTAATACCATTAAATTAAATAGAAAATATCTCATTCACTCATCCTTTATTCTGTTTTTAGTCCGGGCCTCGGGTCAAACCACTCAATTGTCAGATAGTGTATTAAGTTAAATATGAAAAAAATAATATTTATGTTTGAATAAAAAATATTTTGATAAGGGCAGAAAATGTATATTTTACATATAATGTTAGTATATTTAACATTTAACATTTTATATTCAATTTCTATATTTATTTTTATATTTATAAATAGGCAAGTTATTTGAACCATGTCGAATCCAAACATTCGCCCTCTCAGGTCTCAAAATATCTAATACCCAGCCCAGATGGTGTAGGAGATTTGAATCGTTATAAACCAACCTGCTCCATCGTCTTGAGTTCAGTCCCTGGATCGCCTGATATTTAATCGAGGCTTTCCAAGCTGAAGAGTTTTATTTGGAAATTAATTGGTATTGGAACGAGAGCCAAAAGAGAAAAAGGATGACGAGTGGAGCAACAGTTCTGAGGAGCAAAGACTGTAGCTTAATAGGAATTACAATCTCTCTTGACGAGAAAGTGTGGAAGAGAAAATAAGCTCCTGTAATTATATTTTCTTTTGAAATGAGAGATAGGAACCTTTGGAAACAACCTTCTTTTTTCTTTTCTCCCTAGGATTAAATTTTACCTCTTATCTCCTTTACCCATTTTATTCCTCTCCATCACCTCTGTCTATGTAGCACGCAAAACAGAATAAAATGTATTATGTATAAGAAAAATATATGGCATATAATATACTTCACAATATCTTTATTAAATATTTTACAATAAAATATAATTCGTTTTACAAATAGCTGGAAGAAAAATAAATATTCAAAAACAATTTAAAATCTAATAAAAGAATTTAATAAATTTTTTCTATAGGTTATCCGATCGTGAATGATCCTCTCTACAATCACTCGGTATTTGGTCCAGAAAAGGGTAAAGGAGGGATTATTGGGAAATCGGACGAACAGTTGATTTCTGAACTCATTTCCATCCACAATGCCGAGAATTGGCTGGGAATTGAAGGAGAAGATGTCGGGGGTCCTTCAGGAGACATTTTCGGTCCAACGCTTCCTCCGACCATCAGCGCCAATGATCCTCCCTCAGTTTCCGGACAATCAAGTGGGAGCAGTGATTTGACACGTGATAAGAGTCCCGAACTCGGCTCGGAAGACTTGACTCTTTCTCCTTCCAATGGCCTTCCGAAGGAACTCTTAGACAGTCGGGTTGACTCCCCAGAAGATCCGCCCGCCCACTCTGGGAAGGTGACTGTTGGGACTCAAACGGGTGACGGAGAGGCGTTCCAAGACTCTGCAAATCACTCCAGTCCAAATGGGAGTGGAGAGAACAACAACCAAAATAAAGGGGATCCACTCGGCTTTCGAACCGACCTCATGACTTACGATCCTCACTGTTACGAATGCAAGGTACGGTACAGGGATCCGAAGCCAAAGGACTTGGTCATGTACCTTCATGCCCTCCGTTACAATGTAAGCATTTCTTGTATGGTAAAAAGGGAGAGAGTCACAATATTGGATTTAATGGTGGAGTGTTTGCCTGGAAGACCCTTGGTTCAATATTTACTTATTTTAACGCATTTTCTCTTCCAGGGACCTGACTGGGGCTTTGAGACGAAGATGCCCGCATGGGCCTCTCAAGATTGGCTTGAACTGGAGGAGCTCGGATAAAAGGACGTTGTTTTCTTTGCAGATTTACCAACTCACCTCTCCCTCGCATACTTTATTATAAGTAAAGATCCTTCTTACGAATCACGAGTCAGTTTTGGGTTAAAATATTGAAAGGAAATATCCATGAGGAATTCGGATGTTATTCGGGAAGCACTGCAGAATTTACAATTACTCCATCGTTTAAAATTATCTACAGTTTTAAATTAATTCATTGTTGGTGGTCGAGTAATTTAATGTACGATAATGTAGATGAGAGAATTCTATGCGTAAAAGATTTAAATAATGTCTGGTACTGTTTGTGTAAAGGACTCGTTTATTTAATCAACATTGTTAAAAGGATTGTCACCCACAACATGGTAAACATCACATAAGCTTGCATGTCTACTAGACTTGTAGCGATTTACAGTATAATACTAATATACATAATATACCTAAATAAGAAATTGTTTTAATTATCAATCGGAAAATTAATATATAACATAATTTATATTATGTAATACATAGTACGGTACTAAAATATAATAAATATATTATATCATATTTACTACTTATGTATATCCACACATTTATTATTATTACTAAAATAATTTAAAGTCGAGATCTTAAAATCGAGAGAATCGTATCGATCTATAATAAATATACTTACTATTAAATTTCAGTGATGATCCATAATGAAAATTTGGGCACTTGGACTTGGGCACATATCAGAAGAATGTTAAATTTTAAAAGAATTAATCTCAAGTCTATAATATATCATGTAATAACTTTCTTCAAAAAAATGAGATCATAATAATGAGCTCTAATTGTATCATAAAATATAATTTCGTAGAAAATATTGATCATAT
The DNA here is from genome assembly GCA_034687125.1 of Neelides folsomi. Taxonomy (NCBI): domain Eukaryota; kingdom Metazoa; phylum Arthropoda; class Collembola; order Neelipleona; family Neelidae; genus Neelides; species Neelides folsomi. Next base: position 59,638 of record JAQGBZ010000140.1, read on the forward strand.
TGATGAATTTTTTGGTTTGGTATATTAATAACTAGGTCGTATTCCATCATAGTGAAGTTATGTGTAATGACTTTGATTTACTTTATTGGCTAATTTCATCGTTATATTATTAACAATTTCTTTTAGTGCTAAATCTAAGAGTATTTAATATATAAGAATTTGAGTTTATTTAATATATAACATTTAACAATTGATACAAATTTTTGAGTTTTATATGGAATGTCTCTTTACGATATTCTCGTATTTAGAATGATTTCATACACATACTTAGTACATATTTAGTTTTACTATCTTGCCTATGATTAATTAATTAATTTTACAATATTCAACTTTGGTTTTACTTGTAATATCTGTAATACTTTTTTGAGAGAAAAATTGCATTTCATTATGAAATTAAAGTTAAATGCAATATTTTAAATCTAGTCGATCATAGAGTTCTTGTACAGTTTATATTAATTCAACATCTGTTCTCCATATTTATACTAAAGATCCATAAGATTTAGATGTACAGGTATACATAAATACTAATTCTACACAATACCTAATCTCGTACATAATAATAATTTAATGTTTTCATCTGTAACATTGCACGTTGCAATATGGTTATTAAATATTTTATGTGTATCTCTTATTGTTTCTAATCCTAATGAGAGATTTACATTGTTTGTAATTTGATGTTAAGTTGAGTAAAAAGTGTATAGGTAGAAATATTATGAAAAGAATCATTGCTTTATAATAGGATGGTAAATGAAATGCATTGAATTCTTATTTCTTTTTTAAAGTTTAAGTGATATATGACTCAAGACGGTTTTTCCAAATTGTGAATTTAAAATGACAAAATTGAAATCTTCATTTAACATATTTTTCCAACGATAATACCTCAATTACAAATATGCTAAATGAATTTATAAATTTGTTTTTATTATACTATAGCGTAATGTTAATCTTTCAGGTGAAATGTTCTAAATGTTAAATACCTAAGTTAAATGTTTATTTTCTTGCCGGTCGAGAAATCGAAATTGTTCTAAAGATTTCTTGGTCTTTTATCTTCATATTCACTTTTAATGTTTTTGAAAGAATATTTATATAATAGACTATTGTTTAATGTGTATGCAAAGAGTTGATAAGGCATATAAGACATTAAATAAATGTTATGAAATTATACCAAATATTGAGAGGGGTTGATATATTTGTTCATGTTGACGTTTAAATGTTTATTGTGAATTCCTTCACTAGCTCTTGCAAAGCTATCATTTTGTTAAAATGTTCTTATTTATGATGTTCGTTGTTATTGCATAGACATTATGCGTATTATACTGAATAATCACACGTTAATATTCACTATAAATCACTTGTTATTTATCTTAATTTCTTTGTTGTTTTAATTCAAAAAAGACATCCATCAAACAATTGTTTAATAAGCAACTATTGATGCTAGTAGAAGTGTTCTTTAATATTTACATTGTTTATTGTTCTTGTAAGATATCGTGGAGTAGTTGTAAATAAATATAATGTTAAATATTAAGTTAAATGAAACAGAGTAAATTGGTCATCAATTCATCCAAGTTGTTTACTGCGTATATTATATTAATTAAAAAGAGGTGAAGAAAACTTTCTCTTATGAAAGGATCTTTTCAATCGGAAAAGACAATAAAATCTTAATTCATGAGTAGCTTAAAATCTCCATTTATTTTCATATAAATTCACATTCGTCTTATAAATTGATACAACAATGTCGTATTACATAAAATAAGAATATTTTTCTCTTTATTAATTATATGCACCATCGGATATTTTCTACAGCATCCATCACTATTGTTTCGTTCGTAAATTTATTCACGTAGATTAAAATGTAGGTTTGATTAATAATTGTGTATGGGTGATAGACCGGTAAGAAGATTCACGAATTCCGTTCCATCCTATTCAAATAAAAGAATGTGATCAATGGGACGAAGATGAATTACTTGAGGTGGAACCATATAATCTTAACTCCATTTACTCCATGAAAGTGGAAGAGCTTCGCTGTTAAACGAAATACAAAGAATTTCCATACTCATCTAATCACTCAACCTCAATGGAATTCGAGATTCCACCGACCCAAAACAAGATAGAGATTAATCGGAGAATTTAATTTTAAAAGCGCAGGCGAAATCTCTACAAAGTGCCTTACCTAAATACATAAAAGACATAAAAGAAGGTTGAAGAATTTAACCAATGTGATTAAATATCTATTTTAGTATACAAGCCTTATAGAAAAAACTCGTTGACCTCAGTTGAACTGAGGTCAATTTCAAATATGTACGAGTATAATAATAATAATATTTTACAATATCTTACAAGATAGAACAATTGGTTCACAATTACTATGCATTACAATATATTTATGTAGTAGTAAAACATCAATGAAATAAATCAATTTCTTTTCCCTAATTTGCAAAAAAATTGAAAATTGGAAAATTCAAAGCATTATAAATTCAATGCACTATTAAATAAATTGGTTCCAGGTTTAAGTTAGACGTTAAAGAAAGAAGGATTCAAAATTTAATACGCAGTGCCAATAGCTGACACATAAAGTTTTGAAATACATACATAAATATATACATACCATTTCGATTTTTATTTTGTTGCATCCGTAGCAAAGGGCCAGAATTCCCTCGGAGTCGATGTCCAGGGCACTCTGGGAAATAAGAAAGGAAGTCAAGGAAGAGCGGAGCGATGGGAATTGGCTCAATAGACCTTTCTCGATGGAGAGAAAAGGATTCGAAGTTGAGAGTAAATGGGGCTATTGAATAATTCATGACTTTCCCATTCTCCTCCTCCTCCTTCGTCCTCCTCCTCCTCTAAAGAGTGTCACTCACTCATGACGAATTCAAATAAATAGTTGAGCCAATTTGCAAACTGTCTCAAACAGAGTGTTCTCCAGCGTCCACTCTCAAACCAATTAAGAAACGAAACACTCGACTGCCTTCCCAAACCCAACAACACTTTTCACTCCTCAGCTCCATTAAGAACCTCAATCGGGAGGAGAGGTCATGGTATTTGTTTTAATATTATAAGTAAATGGGACGAGTTGCCCTGTCCCTCCTTCCCACTTTTCCGCTCGTGGGGAGAATGGGAATGAGGGGAAATGAGGACTAACCTTGCAAAAAACACATGATGGTTTGGGAGTAATGGAATTCTCTTCCCTTTCACCACTTTCCAGGTTCTCCACGAGTTTTCCTCCCATACGAGTGAGCGTTGAAGCGGTTGAGGGATATCCCCTTGTGATTAAATCCCCGATCAGCTCCTCGCACTGTTTCTGAATTGTTTCAATTTTCTCTTTCTGGAAGAAAGAAAAAAGATTCTTTTAACTCCTCTATTCATAACAACCGCTGAGAGTTTCCACTTCAACCCATTTCTTCTAATGGAACAGCCTTAATAAAATGAAAGATAAAACTATTTATACCATTCTAACACTTTTTTTATTCTCTAGTGATAAATTCACAAAATTTTCAATTGCACAGTCAATTATTAATCAGCCTTAATTTTTACCAATTCCATAAAATAAAAAATGTATGAATTGGTTGAATTTTCTCTGTACTGTAAAATGTTTAAATGTTTAAACTTTGAAATACCCAAATAAATAAGAAAATTAACGCTCTGGAAAATTTTAGATCAAATGTTAAAGGAATTTGTGTGAAAATAAGTTTTGTGAGATTATCAATATTAACTTGACCACAGACTGGTGATTGGCATTTAATTAAAGATATGGGTTGAGCTGTATATAAAATGAAATAAAATATAAATTCCTCCTTCCGAAAGCGAATCCATGCGGAGGAGTTAACGTGCTTTCCCTTTTTATTAATTCATTTTTAACACTCTGCTCGAGCGATGAAAGAATTCCATTACGGAATGCATAAAATGCATGAGGGACTTCCGCGACAAGAATTTTACACCAGGAAAAAGGCGGATTGGGGAAGTGGAAACGCGCCATGAGCTTAACGGAATATAAATGTTAAATGAGAGCTGGGCTTTTAAAAATTAATATTTTCAAACGGTGAGGAAACTCGTGGAGCATTCGAATGAATGAAATTGGATGAAGAAGGTCTTGGATAATGATTAAAGGACTTGACTATGATTACTATTAGGAAAAGTCTAAAGGGTGTCTTCACCTCATGCATAATAAGTTGGGAGGGGTCGAAGGTCTCTCCCACAATTCCCCTCTTATTTTCTTATTCGAGTGAAATGGAATTGAATGTTGTCTGTGTTGTGTACTCAAAATCGACTTCCTCCACTCTCTAAAGAAATGAAATTGAAGGGAAATGGCTTTCAAACCAAAAGCTATTTCCGAATTCTCTTCCCCGTCATATCTCCTTATTCTTATGCAAAAGGTAAAGAAGATGGTGAATTTAAATCCTATTCAAAATTCCCCTACTTATTATTCCCCGATGTAGGAAAATTTATAAATTATTTTCTTTCAAAATTCAAATTCAGAATTTAGGTCAATACAAATAATTAGCATAAAATAAATAAACCCAAGTTAAAATAAGTACATGCCTACTTTACTATTATGCGAAACTGCATACTGTGTAAAACAGATAATAACTATAATTATACATTAATCTTTATCTTTTATCCTCATTCATCATTAATTCACCAAATTAAAAGCTTTCGATGCTAAAAATCGTGAAACGACAATTAAACTATTAGAAATATGGCATGTATTTAATAATTTTAGGAAAATTAAAAAAATTGATTAGAATAAAATTAAATATTTTATGAAAAAATTATTCATAGGGTCATTTATGCATGCAAGAAATCAATGGCTCTTTTTCAAGTCTTTAAGCTTTAAATCACATAAGAATTACCTTGTCAATGGAAGGTCCAGGCACGGCTTCCAATGAACCGAGATATTGCTGTAAATCATCGGCTGAAAGGTCCATGAGAGGTCGGAGAATTTCCAGTTTCTCTACTTGCGTCACAAGGGCCTGGAAAGATTCCATAGAAAAATGAATCAAATTCTGACAATCGCCCAAGTGAAATTTTCACTAAAACTCTTTCACGCACTATAACAAGGGATTTAAAACTAAGCAATTTACCCTGTCAATTTTAATTAAGAGAACGAAGGCAAGTAAGAAAGTCAAAACCGTCAAAACATTTCCCCCAAAACCAAAGCTCTCATCTTCTAACTTGTCAAAAGTCTAAATAGAACTCTAGCCTTGTTTTTGAGCCTATAGTATTCCAAATATTATTAGCAGTTGTTTATAAAGAAGATTTTCTTTTTTCCCATACAAGAAAGTTTTAAGTTTGTAGGTTAAACATGTAATGGTTGGGAGTCTTTTTGATATAGGGGCTAAGTAAAAGCACTCGATCATTGTGGGAAAAATCAGACCATTTGATCGGCGAGTTGAGCTCCTCTTCCCAGGGCCATGAAGGAGAGCATTTTAACAGCCAGAGAAGTTTGATCCTCACCCACAACGACTCTTTTCACTCCACGGTCCTTTCCAATCCCAAGGACCAAATTGTACCTGTAAAAAACAACATTTTCCTCACTATGTTCAAAAAAGAAACTACACAAAGGGAACTCCTCACTCCATTGATTTCCGGCCTGATTTTCAATACAAAAAGTTTTGTTCGAGGTTCTCATTACTTGAGTTTGAGAAGGAAATCGTCTCTCGAGGTTTTCGACTTGATGCTCCCAGTGAGTTTGGCGAGAAAATCAGTCAATTTGGGATCAAAAGGAAAAGTTTCTTCAATTGCCTCCGCCTCCGCTCCACTTCCGTGCAAATGGGGTGAGGATCGGTAAATATTGGGCTTCCCCCCATCTTGATAATGATGATGTAGATCATTCCTTCCCAAACAAAGAATCCCGAGTTCTATGGAGGAAAGAAGGAGTGAAAAGCGGAGGGAAAACTTCTCCTCCGTTTCCTCCAGCCATCTCTCCAACTCTTCTAATTTCCTCTTCTTCACCAAGCCCTCTTCCACTCCTGGAACCAGGCCCCATTAACAAACTTTTTAACAAGAAGAAAAATAAGACTCGGAATAATTCCATATAACTAAATTCATGCATGACCCATGCTCACATTATACATAATATAGTATTACATTCTCCTTCATTCAAACCTGAGAGTTTATTAAGAAAAGAAATATGATGATTTCTAAATATTCCTCTAAAGTTTTCTTATAATAATGAAATTCGACCACAAAGGTGTCGCATCACAAAAGAAAAATATGAAATGAGAACAAGTGGAGATGAAATGAAAAGCTCAAATCATCCATGTTAAAAGTATACCAATGAATGCATTCCTTACACAAAGGGTGTCAATTGTCAATTATCTTAATATTTTTAAAGTCTGGAATATTAGACGGACTATAAACCTTTCTTTCCGCATCATTTCTTATAAAATGAATATTGTGCTGACTGAGATGTTGACGGTGGCATTATTAAAACCCAAACTTACCTCTAATATAGAGGATTGTAAAATTGAAAGGGCATATAAAGCTGGGTTTCTTTTCATCTTGGGAGACTTGAGCTGAAGAGAGCTTCGCATTTTTAATTAAGTTGAGAAGTGCGAAGGATGAAGTCGTCCCATCAAACTCAACGATTACTTCTTCCAAATTCTCAAGTAAATTCTTGTGTTTGGAAGGATTCCTATCGGGTTTTACAATGTCGGAAAGTTTCTTCCTAAACTTCAAGTCGCAGCGATGAATCCAACAGGGGCTATAAGATTACAATTTTAATTTTACTTCAAGCATGAAAAAGCAGTTGATTATTCAAAACAAAAGTTTTTCCTAATGTGGCGTTTTAATTGTCCATTACTATTTAATTTGTTTATTTGAATCTAGGTTCTTAATTCTTACCCACAAAATATTTTTCTCAATCTCTTTACAGAAATTGTTCCACATGCTATAGATAGTCCACATTCAGTACACAGGATATTGGAATTCATGATGAAGATTTGCTATATAAATAATTGCAAACAACATAAAATTAAAATTCATTGAATTAGGCAAGTATCGAGTAAAGTTATAAACATTACAACATCGATCATTTTACATTATGTAACGTAATTACCTCAAGAATGAATCTCCAAATTAAAATAAGGCCTTTATTAAGGTCCTTAATTCCTTATATGAAAACTCCTTGATTCATCACTTCATAAAAATAAGAGTTGAACGAACGCGAACGTGGACGAGGACGGGTGAAATGAGAAAAGAATCTTCTCCGACTTTCTCAATTTGGAGAGAATCGAGAATCAGAAAGTGAGATATACGGAGAACTTGTCGCAACTCAAGTTGAGAGTACTTATAATATTCAATAATTATTTGACCGATATTATATTAATATTTTCTATGTTATTTAAGACATTATTTAATAGGTAAATTACAATTTTAATTACATAGTTAAACCTTAAAAAATAAGAAATAAATGAGTCTTATAACTTGATTAAATCAGCATGAATTTTCTTCTCTCCCACTCTCCCTTTGAATTTAGTCCAACTTTTAGAAGCAAGAAATCCACTCAGGGCACCTTAAGACATTTCCAACCGTTCTTTTACCACGAACAAGAGTTTATTGTGTATGCAAAAATTATATTATAGTTATAGTACAACAATTATATTATATACTCCCTTTTATATGAATGTTCCATACAGAATCGATTTTGCCCACATGTTGATTTTGGTTATGTAACTGACTTGTGTGGTGTGAGATGTTATTTATGAAAGAAAATTAAAATAGTTCAGTTTTGAAATATTTATTAATCCTAACTTAATTGTTAGCAAGTTTTTAACTAGTTTTTCAAATTGAATTGTAATATTTTCACTTTCTAATTTTGTTTTGTTAAATTCGCATCCTTGCTGGGTAAAGCAGGAAGAGACTTTTTTTCTAAAGATAATGTTGCCCAATTTATATCATTCTTTAATTCAGTCGGAGATATCGGATCGCTCCCAGCCCCAGATTCATCCCTACTTGTGTCAGGATCGAGAGACGTTGAACTTAAAATCTGATTAATATTTTCATCACACTTTGAGCTCAATATGTTCAAAACTGTCACAGGCTCCGGTTTCTTCTTTGCATTCCTCAAGCAAGTTAGGCATCTGCAGTTTTTAATTCTGAAAAATTCTTTGAGTCGTTCCTTGAGGGATTTCTTCTCACTTGTTTCATTCGATTTTTCCGTGAGGGCTGGTTTTGTGAGTAAATCTAACTTGATAAGCCCTTCTTCTAAAACGAATATCCCAGGGCAGCTGTGCACTTTTCTAGCAGAATTGTTAGACGTCGTACTTTGACTCGTGTCAGCAGAGCCTTAAATTAAAAATTGAGTGTGATAAGTTAACATTTAATTATTTAATCTTCTTTTCTCAGTTTTTCCCCAAAAGTTGTATTTTGAGTACAATAGTAGGAAAAATTCATAATTTACAATTCTTATATTCCACTATAGATTCTGCTTGCTTATTCGCATTCTCGTCTTCATTGCTATCAACACGTTGGGACCATTGGATATTCTTTGGTTTCGATTCTCCAATTGTAATATTTGGCGTAAGTTTGAGACAACTTTTAGGATATCTCAACAAACGGATTGACTGCCCAACTTCTTCCTCTGAAATTTCTTGGGATCTTCCTGCTGCTGTCCAATTCCTTGACGATGTTGGATGGATGATCTGCACACCATCGTCATCTTTTACCTTCTCTTCTTCAGGAGTGAAATGACTCAGGAAATTGTTCAAGATGCAATTAATTCTTTGGGCATATGTAGGAACCCAAGTGGGAAGTTTCATTTCATAATGTCTTCGACTGATCACTTCATCAAGAGACACAACATAACGATGGCCCGGAGCTGCTCGGGGTTTAAGAGTAAAACCCAAAATCTCATATTTCCCACAAATCATTGTTTTCGATTTTTCACTCATTGGAATGGAGAGATTGGTCGTATGACTTGAAGTTGTTCCGATAATTGTATTCGGACTTTCAGATGCGAGAATGACAAGAGAGTCTGATGAAGAGGAAACGTCAATACCAGAGGAATCCGTTGCTTCGTCTCCGTCTCCACCAACCTGACTCATGTCACTTCCTGACCTTGTTGGTTCATCCACTTGGACAGAAAACCGATCATCGCTGTCTTCCGTGTCGGCTAAATGACCATCACTTTCGTCAGCTTCAACCACTCCAACGGGATTTGTAGGAACAAACGAAGGGAGCTGCTGCCGTTGGAATCCGTCCATCTCGACTATTTAATTACTTAATTACCATTTAGCCAATTAATTTTTTTTCAATTTTCATCTTTCTGATATGGGTTACCATGAATTGAATGTTTTATAAGTAGAATATTTTTCCTCGCAAACAATGACAAGCATGATAACAACTTCATATATTTTATGCTCATCCAACACCCAAAGAATGATCAAAGCAAAGATGATATATAAGATAGTATAATAAGATATAATACAATTAAAATAAATTTCAATTGTCAAAGCTCTCGTCTTAAATGAGTGATTAGAATTGTGTATTGGATTTTATTGTACGTGTTTAAAATTATCGAAGAAAGTAATAGGTGTGTGTGTGTGATTAAAATAAGATACATTTTTAATACGACTCAAAAATGCTATCTAAAAATTATCGTAAATACTTCACACTAGAAATATTACTTCTGTATTTATATTTAATTACGTCTAATAATATAATACTTTAGATTTAATTACAGTTGTAAGTAATATTTAATCTATACTATCGAAGACTACCGAACTAACAGCTATACGCGATATTCACATTTCTTTAGCCTTAAATTTACAAATAATCAGAGAACATGAATAAACATTTGGAATGAAGGGGAAATTATTATATTGTATCACAATGAATGATCTCCGAAACTCATAATTAATATAATACATTATATTATTTTAAATCAGCAATTATATTGCTAGAAACTCATGTCTTTAGGCAAATCGTAAAGCTTATTAGTTTGTAATTTATTTTATATCATTAAGTAATTAGCATTAAAATTAAAACACTGAAAAGAGACGTTATATTACATAAAATCTGCGCACTCTAATAATTTGCAACCACACTTCAATCATGCATATTTACACAAGTACAGACATTTAACGTGAAATTATTTTGTACGTTATATCTAATAAATATGAATATTAGATACTTCAGAAGAGTCGAACTTAAAATAATATCTATTTAATAATAATGACATTTAGTGATCAACATTAAGAACATGTAACATGTACAATAATTGTAATGATTCAACAATTTAAGAGTTTCATTTACACTTATTAGACTTCAATAAATTATTTAAATATGATGAAGCCTTATTAATAGGTATATATGTTATTTGATTTATTGAGTTAAGGGTTCTCTATTAGTTTTTTTCATTATTGAATTTACAATTTTCGCCGATTGACGAACGTCATTGATGCATTGGATGTAATTTTTTGTTTTAACAAAGACCGCCTCCTTCATCGTCATCGGCAGAACCTTTTACTGATTTGTAGCTCGGAGCTGCATTTTCTCGAACTTGCGGTCGTTGTGGATCAATTAAACCAGCTGGGAGAGGTAAGTCTCTCGCAAGCCTATGAGGAAACCAATATTGGTAAAATATCCAGAATGAAATGTAAAATATTTTGAAATTAGAAATATTAAAGTTGTAAAATTTTATCACTTTGCATATTCGACGTCCATGTGCTTTATAAATGGACTATTGAGGGCTTTCCGGGCGACATCAGGGTCTTCATCATCGTAGCCCCTTAGAAGAGTTTCCAATGTTCCGATTTCCTCAGCTTCGCAGCAATTTCCAAATTCCTTAAAGGCCTTTTCAGCAGCGACGTAATCTTCTCTTCCTAATTGAACGAGAACAAGTGCGACGGCCAGCCGTCCAATCGCAGGAATATTTTCTCCTTGTTGGTGAAGAGAAATTTCTCTCCTAATTGCATCCGCAGCATCGTCGTACCTTGAAGTTTATTTAAGTATTTATTTTTTTATAACTTTAAGTTTATTTAGAAAAAAAATACCAGCAATTTCCAAATCTAAATCAAAAATTAATATAAAGTAATATTTTAATTTTAATTACATTTTTAGTCTGACGAGAAGTCGTGACATTTTTGTGGCAAATTCTGCCGCCTGCCTTGGCCTATCCTCAATCTTAAAATGAATAAATGATAAATAAATAAATTTAAATTAAGACTTTACAATATTAGTTTGATGGTTATAAATATGTGATATGTTTTAATACCATTACGACGTCAACTCCACGACGGTAAAGATCAACAGCTCTGAGAGGTTCTTGAGTCTCGATCATTTTCGCTGCTTTGTCCAAGCAAAGTGCTCCTTGATCTGGTTGTCCGTGCTATTTCAAATAATGATGTGGAATTATTTATTTTACTCAATATTAACGAAAAATTGTTTATAATATTTACCTGCTGATACATATTGCACGCTCGCTCAGCCAAATTGGCGATTTCAAGAAGTTCTCCTAGTTCCTTACACATAAGAGCAGCTTGTTCCAAGCTTCGAGCCGCATTAAATAAACTAAAAACATATATGGAAAATAAGTTAAGTTAATATTAAAAATGATTATAAATGCAATTGGGTTTTTATATTCGACATTACCTTCTGTTTTGTTTATGGCAATCCGCTGCTTTCAGATAACAGTTCTTACAATCTAGATATGACTTTTGACTTTTGTAGCAAGTGGCTGAAAATCAATAATTAATGGTTCAATACAAATGAGTTCCTTTTTCGTTATATCGAGAAATTTTCTGTGATTAAAATGAAGGTGTACAAACCTGCTTTATTATATTCGTCAGCAGCAATTTCAAAATCGGGTTTCCATTTAAGCAGCGAAGTCTTAAGGCTAAAATTATGAATGAACATGAGATTAACGTATTAAAGATTTGATTTTTATATCAATTGAATGTCAATTACCATTTCTCTGCTTGACGAATGTGTTCTTGAGCTTCCTCAATTTTAGAATTCGACATTTTTATAAATTAAATGTAAAGGTCAAACTATCATACAGATGAGCAGATTATTCGTTTCACGGACCTGTTTTGATAAAGAAAACATGATTAATTAAATTGTTTTAAGTTAAATATTCGTATCGATAATGATAGTAGCAAAATTAACAGCTGTAATAGAGAATTATTCTCCTCCATTTTCACAATTGCAAAATCTACTGTAAACCTAAATAATCCAATTTAACACTTTTTGAATCGATTAATATTTTAACTACAAAACCAATAATGTCGTATTATGGAGACTTTGGTGAGGAGCAGCCAATCAATGTGGAAAGGGCAACGCAGTTAGAAATAGGAGAAATGAGACGATTCATAAGAGAATACTATGAGCCCCTCTTCGGATATTCAAATCGTCCCAAAACGATTAATTTGTTGCATAAATTTAATATGGCTCGAGTAAATATCTTTAATAATTTATTAACTACTACGATTTAAACATATTTTAATAATGATGAGTCAGATACTCTTGAATATTTAAGATATTTCTAAAAGAACTTATTATTTTGACTTTCTATTATATCTAGTGAAATTAAAATTAAAAATTTTTATTCTTAGGGAATCCTCAAGGAAGAGTATGACAAAGATTTGGGTTATCGTCTTATGAAAAAGGCGATTACAGAGGAATATCCCGATGCCGTCTATTTTCCTGCTGGGGAATCTGACGTCGACCACGACTCGTGGCATTTGGCTCCGAAGAAAACAAAAGAAGAGAAAGAAGAACGGGCAAGAGAAAAGAAAAATCTTTCCAGAGTTGGAAGCGTCGTCAACAGTATTTAATTTAATGAAGGGGGAGAAGAAACAATTAAAAGTTACCTTGAGAAATTTAATCGTATTCTTGTTCATGTCCTCAAGAAATTGATGTAGAGTAGAGAAGGAAAAGAAAAGTATTCTACAGATAGTTATAAGATTGATATTATGTAATTTAGTGCAATAATTAAAAATTATCCAAAAAGATTAAAATGGGTAAATTATTTAAGCATCACTGATCCTTAGAGAATCGTTAGAGCTCTTGTACTCAATTTTCTTTGCTAATCTTCTAGAAAGGGAGGGAGATGATGGGAGTTTGGAGATAAGGAGAATGTGTAGATTTTTCGGATTCGCGATATAACCCTCCCTGTATGCCATATAGTCAGAGATGACCGAATTGTAGTATAGGGATCCCTTTACCTCTATCCGAGACATGCGGGAAGATCGGGAGAAGCACCTACGATGTATGGAAGTGATGCAATAAGCATAGGACCGAATTTCGGGGAATAAGAAAACAAACGGCTGGGCGGTGTAGAGGGAGGAAATGTTCCTTCCCAAACCCAACTCCTTAACCCGTAAGTTGATTACTCACCTTTAGAAGTGGCCAGGACGTATGTTGTAATTAAGAGTTAAGGACAGAGTGATTAAACTCCTATTAACGGAATTTAAAAGAGAGATTGGAGCAGGTGGGAGTTCCAGGTTTTAGGAAGTGGCGAGTCCCATCCCTCCCAGTGCGAATTCTCTTTTTCGGTCGGAGTCGGAGTCGGGGATTTTGCTGACGTTCCCGGATGGGTTCCCAGCATGAGCAGAAGTCCCGGGACCTCAAGGAGCCACATAATATTTATTTACGCCGTAGTACTCTCCTATCCCCAAACGAGTCTCACCTAACAGACTCACTGCAGTCAAGTGCTTTCACTCCTTAAAAATCACACACACATTTAACATTATAATTTACTAATTTGAAATTAAATCCAGCTCTTCTTTAACTCACGTTTAAATATTTAAATATTATACAAAATGAGATATTCTTTTGATAACCGATTTATAAAATTTGAACATTTTTAAAACGTGGTTAACTTTATTACATTTTACATTTTTCATCACAATTAAAAATGATCGTGAAGTGGAATTTTCAATCTCTGCATCAAACCCCCTCAATTTAAGATTTTTAAAACCAATTTTAATCACACTTGTTATACATTTTTATGCCTAATAACCTATAAAATTAAAATTACTTGATAAATACTTTCTTCAGATTGGTCTTTAGAATTTGTTTACATTATTAATTCTCACATACCAAAAACTTAAGAGTATTTTCTTCAACCACAATCAAAATATCACAATCCTTCTTCACATCCGGCTCCTTTAAGTAAAGACAAATATCGAGGTTTTAGCCTTGGAAAAGTATAAATATCCAAAGGTAGGCTAAAATATTATTTTTGTTAATGTACTTTCGCAATTTAAGAGTAATGTACGTTACATAAATATTAGTAAATATCATTCTATCATCCGATGCATTCATCAAATTGCTCGAATTACATTATAATTCGCCAATTCAAGTTATTATACTCAATACTCTATTATTCTTTTCTCTTTAGATAAAGAAGGAATTTGGCCAAAGATTTACTTAACCAAGGGACCACCTTGATTTCAACTCCTCACATACGCTCGACACTTTGATAACATAATGGCGCTTACTAACCTCCACGAGATGATAAGAAATCTTTCACAATACATCAAGGTATAATAAATATTTATATTCCACTCCATAAGATCCCATATATAATTTTTCCCTTACGTTTATTTTATATTTCAGAGTCTTGAAGTTTTATGCGACTCGGGTGTAACTCTTGCAAAGAACTTTGAACGACTTCTGTCACCAGGGCCAGTCCCTGGTCCTTCAATACCCGCAGCTAGTTTAGACTCTGACGTTTTGACACAATCGGTGGCGACTTGGGAAGTGGCTCATAAACTTGCCACTGCGGATGCAAACACTTTCATCTCAGAGTTGCTTCCACATCTTCAAGAAACCGTCCAAAGCGTCATGAAGGATCCTGCAGCTTTCCACTCCTCAAATACCTACGAAGTAAATTTTTAATCCAAATGGCCCATTAATATCAATATTTAATGAACCACCATTTACTTATAAATGTTTTAAATTCCTCTAGAGGAAAATGGATTGATACTAAAATGATTAATTAATGCAATGATTAAACACTTTCTTTTTCAGGTCTTTCGCTCTTGTTTCTCCGCATTTTTTCAAATCCAATGGCGTTTTTGTACAATCTATTTGCAATGTTCATCAGCTTCTCAAAGTTATTCTGGATCCCACGGGATGGGACTTTTGGCTCGGAGTTCGCCGGACGGACACGCGTTGGCCAGGTCGCCGACATCTGGGTCGTTTTCTTCCGATAGGAGAGAAAGCACTGAAAGCTGTCTCTCATCTTTTTCTATGCCTCGATCATCAATCTCCGGTTTATCCTCGCTTTCCTCTCGATCAACTTCTCCACTTCATTCCCATTCACATCACTACGGACATCATCATTCTAGATCTAGAA
This sequence comes from Neelides folsomi, assembly GCA_034687125.1. Lineage (NCBI taxonomy): Eukaryota > Metazoa > Arthropoda > Collembola > Neelipleona > Neelidae > Neelides > Neelides folsomi. Next base: position 74,939 of record JAQGBZ010000140.1, read on the forward strand.
ACTCGAGGTTCGTTACATACCTATACCTGTATCATATGCCAATACAGTTATGTATATTGGATCTTTACTTTTATCTATCTCTTAATTAATCATAAATCAAAATCAAATAATTAAGATTGATGATTTTTATTTAATATTTTAGTGTGGTTGAGTCAAATAGTCCTTCAGTAAAATTTACACCCTCACAACCGCCTTCACCTTTAATGCCCTTTGGAGATGGAGGATATCCATATCTGTTTCGAAGATGGTCAGCACATACGCATAATTTTCAAAACCAAGGAGGAAGCAGTTTAAGCACGGGGTCAAGCACAAGTAGCAACCTCACTGGAATGGGGTCATTTGGATCATCAAATGTTGTTGGATTTTCTACTGTTGGATTTAATCGCCGCTGGTCGGTTCCTGCCTCTGCTGCACATCAAGCTACAATCAGTTCGGGTATTTTTAAATATTCTGAATGAATTAAATCTAAATGATTTTATTCGTGTTCTCTCATATTTACGATAAATGGTCCATATAATTTAGATTCGAATAAGAAGTCGGACCCAGATTTATACGAATATGGACTTTTAGATGCAATCAACCTCCTTTCAACCAAACCTCACACTCCTTCCACTATCAACGAGTCGATTAATGAATTTCACCAAGTGGAGCAAATAACTTCACTTTGGCCTCCATCTGAAAAGATGCCTGGTAAATGATTTACATTTTTATGAATTAATTAATTTTTGCTTTTACTGTAATGTTAATGTTAATTCTAGGCGTTGTTTTAACCACTTGCGGAGTTGGAGATCAAGACGTGCTCCTGGAGAGCATGGAAGACGAAAGTAATCAAGGGTCATTGCGGGTTCCGTTCGGCGGGTCGACGGAATCTCACTCAGCCCCTAGCAGTATTATGAGCAGTTTGGGTCAAACCCAAATGACAATGAGTCAGAGTATTCACCATCTTGGAGAATATTCCCTTTTTGGCAACTCACCGAGCCCTACACAGTCCCAGGGTAATTAGCTATTAAGACCTCCGTAGTCACAACCTTTTTTATGTTTAGACTTGTAAGTTTTAAGCTTCTGTCTGATTGTCCTCATTGATTGAGGGTCAGCTGGATATTGTCAAATAATGCAATTTGTATTTGTTACCTTTGTCGAGTCTTTACAAGTACTTATATTATTCTGCGTCTGCAACGACCTTTAAACCAATTACAAATGAACTTGTGAAGATTGTGAACCTGTGACCAATCTCTTACAAATGCTAAAAATTCCTATACATACAATTTCATAGTTTATTTCTGCCATTTGTCAACCTCGAACGTGTTTTTCTGAAAATGAAACAAATGCAAGTTTGTTAACCTTAAATATTTAATCTTGGCTGGTCTTGGATTCAAGTTCTTAATTAATAGAGACGATGAAACTGGTTTTCTCGTAAAAATAAAATCATCTCACGCAGTTAAAATATTATTAGTAAACGCTCATTAGTTTGTGTACGTATGAAACGATTATTATGTACTAATCATTGAAGCAATTAATGAATAAGGAAAAATAATACACATTCAATAAGTTCAATCTAACATAGTTCTTAATTATATGTAATACGATCTGGCATCATAATGTATAATATGGAGAAATGAAAATTCATCGATTAATTTTTGGCCCATTAATATCTATCCTAGGATATATACCATAGATTATAGATAGTTTAAAATCATTATATAATTATAATTGATTATAAAGAATGATGTGCACTCATTGGATTATCTGAATGAATTAGGATATATTATAAGTAAATCTTATATAATTAATTATACTAATGATTAAGATATGCATTATGAATGTACTATATTTACCTCCGTAAGTTGCATCTTTTTCTGTAATGCGAGTGCAATCCCAATATTACAACTAACAAGTTAGATTATACACTTTAGCAGTGAATATATACATTAATCTTTATGTAATTACATAGACAACATGTACAGGATATACTTACATACCTATAGTTGTACAAAAGACGCAGTATAACTATAAATTACAATAATTTATCTAGTTCAACATTTCTTTAGTTCAAAGAATCAAAGAAGGAACAAATTGTTTCAATCAACTTTTGATGATTATTAATAATTTAACTAATAAAAAGTATTTCCAAATGTTTTAGTACCCTTTAAACTTACTGGCGTGTATCTTAACTTTAGTTAATGATTTTAACAATTGTTTGTGTTAGCAATTTAGCATTTATAATTTATAAAGATATAACGAATATATAAATTAATATGGTACACAAAATAATTTTTTAGCAATTATGTATACTTATTAAATATTTAAAGGGTTTCAAAGTTTGTAAATTTTAGCTGACTTGCTAGGAGCATATTGTGCTACAGTGAGTAGATTTTTAAGAATGCAAATATTTTAAAATGAGGCAGAGATGAGTTGGATAGGTTAGAAGTTATAATGTTATATTAGACGAAAATGATCTAAGATTTGATTTGAAATCTCTAATTAAATAGATAACTTAATATCTAACAAATATACCCAAATATCATGATTTATATATTTTTATTGTTTTAATAAAAATGCTAGTTATGCTAGTCTATTCATCTGGTTGTAAAATAATCCTCATTTGTTATGATTGTGACAATTAAAAAATAAAGACCCAATTTCATTCTAATTCATTTTATTCATTTACAGTTCATTTTTATTATTGTGATGCGATCTGCGATTTATTTATATTTAAATATATGTATATAATATATTAGTTAAATATATGTTCATAAGTATGAAAATTTGATGCTTGCTAAAAATTAACCTAGGTATGTACTATATGTAAATTATGTCTACTCTAGTATGTATGGTATATGACTAACTTAGTGTATAATACCTAATAAAAACAAACATAAATAGTTATAGGTCTGTCTTCTACTGATAATGACTTTCTCTAATTAATTAGGAAAAATACACGGGATTGGAAATAACATGCTATTGTTTACTTTTGGGTTATTGTTTCACCATATTCTGAAATCAAATAATCTAATATGTATTATGTATATAACATTGTTAGGCTTTATTATGAAAAATGCATTTACAGGTATATTAGGTAGCTATTACAGATATTAACACCAAGCATAGTCCTCATTGTTTTTCATCATTAAATATCTACAATACATAATTTGATCGGTAACTCGGGATCCATTCTATCTTAATCTGTGATTGTCGTAATATTAAGTAAATTTGTTCCATTTTAAAGATAGAAGCTCAAATGTGAAATAAGTATTATCGTAAAATAGAACCTAAATACAATTAAATGCATTGATTTGATTTTGTATTATGATGACATTATTGAATTAAGTAAGTTATTAATTTACTATTAATAAGATACGCATATTTAAACATATCCTACATATCTTGATTATTGTTTAAACTACTGCTTATATAATATACATATAGAATATAAAAACAAAGTCCATTTTTAATGAGATGGACCATATTGAATTACACATTTTTTAAAATAATAGCTACCTAAATATTTACAACCAATGTTGGATTTATTCAAACAAATAGTGGATGTAATATCCCAACCAATTTATTTAATCCGAATACTTACTTTCTTGGATTATTTAGAATAACTTGCACCAACTCTTAAATACAATGTAAAATTATATAGGTAATAAATTAAGTGCAGTGTAAAAATCTCCATGTTATGGTACATGAACACTCCGGTGCTTGCAACTTTTAAAAAAACTTTAATTAAAAAAATTAAAAGCTAGTTTAAAACCATAAAGAAAATTATCAATAAATGTCAATTTCGACATGAAATTATTAGGATAAAAAATTAGATATTCTTACTAAATTCAGACATGAATTTAGTTAAAATATAATTAAGATAAAAACAAAATAAGTTATAATTTATAGTCAATAAAATAGTTCTGTAAATGATGAAAGTGAAAGTGGTTACATTGAGCTCGGTTTGGGTAATCCTAATTTACTTTTCGCCCTTTTCTTCTTGCTGATTTTCTCATGGTACTCTTGAAAGCAAGGAACAATACATAAATTAATGTGACATTCGGGACAATGATATTTTGTTTTTCGACGTAAAATACGACCACAGCTGTCAACAGAATTCCAACAAAAGTTGCACCTAAAATAACAAAAACATTTTATTATTCAAAATTCATACTATAAGCTAACCATAAGTTTAGCAAAATAAATAAAATGGATATTTTATATAATTTAATTACCCTAAAGCTGGTCCAGGTCTCAATGCAGGACAGTGCCCTGATCGAGGTTGGCCCAAAGGATCATCCAAAAAAGATGATTCATGAGGTGAGTCTTCAGTTGAACCAGAGAAATTAGGAGAAGAGTCAAAAGATTCTCCTTTGATTAGTGGGGATCCAGACGATAAAAATCCACCTGTCTTCCCATGACTCTTCTCAAGATTTCCCGACGACACAATTTGGATGAGAGATGAAGGTTCAAAAATAATTGTATTTGATGGTCCCCCATGCTCCCTCTCCGGTGACTCTCTCCTTCCCTCCAACGACCCAGACGGTGTAAGAGTAAAAATGGTTCCTCTTTTCAACGACTCAAGAGGAACAAGGTGTTGGTGTTGGAGTTGAGGTTGATGGATGGCAGGGTTAGGTTGTGAGTATTGTCTCCTGATTGTCGGCGTAGATGAACCATGATGATAATGAATGGAGCTGGTGACTCCTACTTGGCTCAAAACACTTGCATGATGGCTCGGAAGGAGTGGTTGGGACACTTGTTTCACTAAATGTTGATGACCTCCAATTGTGACTGTATGGACACTTGCTAATTGAGAGCTCGTTGCCACTACCGGGACAGGAGAAATTGACACGGAGTCTGGGACAGTGAGGAGAGTATTCCCAATTAAGGGTTTCTCCACAGGTGAAATGCTCAAAGATCCTCTGTTCATGAGGCCAATTGGATATTCGTCCAAAGAATCTTTAGGGAAAGACGTGGAAGTTGGAAGCGGAGATGAAGGCGGAGTTGGTGAACTTTGACTCACAGTCACGATTGGAACAGAGGTCGAGGAAGTTAATTTAATGATTGATGATTTTTGTGATGTTTCTGGAATTGGTGATGGTGACTTTCGTCGGAGATCAGGGGCCGAAGAGGGTCTTTCTAATTCTTCATCCTCGTAGTCGAAAGAGAAGCTTCTGGTCAAATTGGGTTGGTCTGGGAGATCAGTTTCGATTTCTTTGCCATCAGCATCGGTTCGCTTTACCCTTCTTTGGCGGAGCAGCGGTCTCCCCCTTCGTCCCAGTCGCCAACTGTCTCTTCCTACAAGATCAGCACGAGGGTAATTAAATGGTAAATTGGTATAGAAAGCATCACAAAACAAGAAAGCAAAAAGAAACGTCAAAAGATATGTCTGTTGAGTTGTCCAGTTGGATTAATTTTTCTCTTCTTCTAATCAAAGCTTCTAAACTACCTCGCTACAAAAGCAATTAATTACAGAGATACGAGTACGAGCAGATCTAAACTTTTCATTCGTAAATTAATAGAAGATGTGAATATTAGTTTTGTTAGCTTTAGTTTAGATTAGAGAGACTCCATAATTAAAATTATTAGTAATTATTCAAGCTAGAGATTTTTTAAGATTATTCCGAATTGCGAGCCCATTACTTCGTGTTACATTATTTATTATACCCGAATTTAAGGTCTTCGATCCATTTGTACAAAGTTGATTTTGGAATACCAACTCTTTTGGATGCTTGGAAGACAGAACATTGTTTGGACACGACGAGAGCAAGTGCTTCCTCAAATCTATGTTCGAATTCTTTTTTGGCAATTGTTCGTCTTTTCTTTGGTTCCTTCCTTAGGGTTACTAACATCTGATCAACAGCCGTTGGGTGAGGATAACAAGCAGAAGGATTCCCAAAATCAACAGTTGATTCCTCTCCAGACATTTCTAATGGATCTGATGGTAAAATCATCTCTGGTTCATCATTCTCAAAATCCTCAGCTTTGATGCTTGGAAAGCAAGTAGGTAAAAAATTGGCCCTTTGAGATGAATTGCATATGGCCGAAGGCATCGTTCTGATATTAACCGTAATTCTCCCACCATCTTCACCTTTATGATATAGGTATGCAAGATTAATACAAATAATATTCAAACATTCCTATGAATCAGTGTTAGTTCCCAATCCCCATTCATTCCTCGTCCCACAACAATATAAATATATTACATACATAAGTGAAACACATTTTAAAAACCCAATTACTGCCAAATACTACTAACTACATTTATATAAGCGTCAGCGTAAAGAGTAAGGTCGTGTCAGTCGAGTCAGAAAGTAAAATAAGAAAACAGAAATGACCAACCCTTGTTTTTAACTCCAACCTCGGCGTCTTCGCACAATTCTCCAATTCTTCGTGATTTTCAATTAAAATTATAGTTATGAACAAAAAACTTAAATAGCTTTGACTTGAAATCTTTTATTTAATTACCTTTTGTCAATTTTAATCTTTAAGATTGTAATATTACTTTGTAAAATATGATTAATACAATATCAATTATCATGATTTATACGTACAAACGAAGCTAAATAATAGATAGATGGTATATAGGCTATAATCACTAATTAAACTTAAATTCCGGAGCATTAAATATAACAATTGATCGCGAATCCCTCATCAAATGCATACAATTTCAAATATACGCAATTGAATATAAGCGGAGTTCCAAACAAAACAAAAATAAAAACAATAAATACAAGTAGATGTGATTTAAAAAAATTGATCATTGAATGAACATATTGGATATTTAAAAAAAAGGCTGTGAGTAATTTGAGACGGTCACTGTGACTCATAGTCCACTTTTCTCCTGTACCCGTGTTTCATTCTGTAATGGTACCAGACGGAACTTGCGTTCAAATTGTGTCGTTGAGCCGCTTCTCTGAACGTCAGGGCTGGATTTGCAACAAGATCCGCAATCGCTTGTTCATATTTTGAATTTGAAAATATCCCAGTATCAACGCCAGGGAATCTTGGGTATTTCACTCTCCTCCTCATCACATCTTAAACGGCGAATATTTTAAATTAGCTTCTGTCTCTTCTATTGGTAAAGGAACCTCAATTCAATCCCATCACTTTTTTTATCTTCATTCCAAAATCAACCTATATTGACTGTATATACATTTAGCCATGTGGTTCATAAAAAATTGAATTGTCAAGATTCTAGAAAGTCTCAAATGTTTAAACTGTTTTTTGTGTTTATATCAAATCTCGATCAAAACACTATTTTAAAGACTCGAGAATATAAATGTTTATGTAAAAGAATAAAATGAAAAAAAAGTACATGTCGAGAAAAGAGCTTCATCTGCTTTATGAGTCCTTAAAATGCAACTACACATATAAAGCACAAGACAAGACAATTTTGCAATAAAAAAATAAATAGTGTTTCACTTATATGGCAAATGTAAAATTTTTGAAAAACATTAAGACAAAAAATAAATTTATATAGGATATTTATCTTGAATCATTCAAGATAAATCAGCATCTTAAATGCCAGATATATTCTTCCTCATATACCGAGCTTTGCTCGTTAAAATAATTATATAAGATACATTATTTTATAGTCGTTCACGAGTACGACAACTAGGACGACGAGGAGTGAATGGAAAAGTGGTGGAATTGATGTTGAGGAATTATAAGGGGGTATTTACTTGACGAGAAGTGGATGCTATTTGAAAAGAAGCTTGAGGACGCCGAGGCTCCAGGAAATGTCATGTTTGCAGGGTCGGTCTCGTCGAAATTCTCGTCATCGGCATTCTCGTAGTCATCAAACTCAATTTCACCATCATCGGACACAGCCTCTATCTTCACATCTGCTATTTCAACAAATGCTCCTGACCAACACAAAAGCAGAACATCAATTTACGCTGTCAATATTGCCCTATTTATCCCAAATACTCCTTTAATAAGGATATATTTAACATGAGATTAGAGGTGAAAACAGTTTTAGTATTAAACAGACATAATATTAGTTATTCGGAAATGAGTAAATAGTTATAAATAGCGTCGGAGTCTCCCAATCTTAAATATATTAACCATGTCAGATTATTTCAATAATATCTAGTCAATCAGTGACGAGTCCGACCCTCAATCAATGTCATAAAAAAGTCGATTACATTTGTCACTTCCAGTACTCACACTCTGATTAATTGTTGAAGCTAACAAACATGTGTTAGAGAAGCATGCTAATTATTCTGTTCTATCTTTATTAAATATATAATAACATATAATTATCACACAGTTTAAAAAAATAATTGTGTAATTCGTCCGTCATTCATATATCATGATTAAATTCTTATTTAAATGATATTTCAGTTTAAACAAATGGTTTAAAAAAACAAGTATTTTAATACGACGAGCTTTAAACATTCCGAGTTCACTGACTTCAAGTCTCTAAGCTCAAAAACTAGAATCTAAATGTAAAAATGATAAGCAAAAAATTGCAGGTTGATCCAACCATTATTCAGAATGAGAAATACACGTTTGAAAACTCAATCCTTGTTGGTGAATAAGGATTAAATCTCTATGATGAAGAATTCTATTTACCTTATTGATTTCTATTTCCAACTGACTCAACAAACAGTCAAAGCAAAAACATTAAGAAATTCACGTGTCTAAAAACATGCACAGCTTACCTTTATCTGTAGATTCGTCATAATTCTGATTTTCTGGGTATCCTCCGGAGCTCTGTTATTAAAAATAATTATATAGGAATTTGAAAAACAATCCAAACACATACCATGTAACTTTCAAAAATCACTCCTAATGTTAAAATTAAATAACTTCCTTTATAAATATAGCTCACTTCTGAATCAATAATGACGGGATCAGGGTCGTTTGTCGTATCTAAACTCTTTGATTTTATATTGGCAGCTGTAAGAGGTGGCGGTCCACCTGGCACTCTTGGTCTCTCTCTTTCTAAAGGACTTCCCGTTCGAGAAGTGGTTGCGTTCCCATCTTCGACGGAACGACTCACAGAAGCACCAACTCCAGATTCGAAAGACGCACTCGATGTATGATCCCCTATAAAGTCACATTTAATTATGGCATTATGGGATTGTGAGACAGAATGTTTTACACTATAAAGAATTAATGAATTTTGAGAAGTTTTTTCTTTATGAATTAAAAGTTAAAAACATAATCAACTCACCATTTGATCCACCAAGCGCTTTTTTAAATCTCTTTGCGCCTGGAACTTCATTCTCATTGTTATCTGCTGAATCCTGCTTTAAAAGCTTTCCAGGAGTTGAATCCAAAACGCTATTTGGAACTCGTGAACCTCCCCCTACTCGTTTTAATTCCTCCGCAGGCACCTCGGCTAACCCTTTCACTTGTAACGTATTCGCCAACTAAATAAGAAATTAATTAGTTTATATTAAAATAAAGTTCTTTTAAGAAATAATTCTTTATAATTTGTTTCATTACCGCTAAAATTGCGTTAATCCGGTCTTGTGAAATGTTAACTTCTCCATTGTACATGAAATTGACAATTGTCTTGAGGTCATAATAATTTATGTCTTTAAGGATGACGACGGGATGTTTACATGGATTGCTCTCAAAGACGTGCTAGAAAAATAATATTTCAATTAGTTCTAAATTCACTTGATAGTTACTGATACAAGATATAATTAGTAAATACAACTAGAGCGTTCATTGTTAGTTGACGTATTTTCATATAATAATGGTTAAATTTTTTAATATATGGATATATGAAATAATTGAACAAACGAGAAATTGGAAATGAATCAAGTCTATGACTCTTGTTTCTCGTCCTAACATAACTTGCTAAAGGTCAAATAATTAGATTTTAAGAAAAAGCTTATCTAAGTAGTTGTATTAATATACCAAACTCATCATAACACTAATCCTTACTACTTATACTATACTTATTAATCATTTGTTAATAAATCAATTACATTAAGTATATTGTATATGTTGAACATCTGAACATACTATAATAGTAAGATAAAATGATCAAAGTAATTTTTTAGTGTTTATTTTTTTAATTTATACAGTATCATTCATTCGACGATTTATACTAATATAATAAATATAAACCACGATGCCGAGTTGAGATGAAAGCTGTAAGGTTTTTGTCCTATGTAAACTCCTTTTTCCTCTTTGATTAAATATTCCAATTTAATTAAAATCCACATATAATGTGCACGCATAGTATATATCTTTTAATCTTCTACTATTTAGATTTTATGGCTTATGAGTCCGTCAACGATAAAGTTGGAAGAAGGTGAATGATGGAAATATTTTACCCCTAACTTGTACAAGTTTGAAAAGTAGAATTTCAAGAAACTCGTTTGAGGAATTTAATTATCAAACTTGAACTTAACACATCTTAGACATCCAAATGGAAATGACGAATAAAAACTAATTAAAAGTTATAAAAAAGGTCAATATACAAAAATTAATAGATTCACATCATAGAAATCATTATAAAATTACGAGCAGTCATTTTCTTTACAAATTATAGATATAAACAACAACTCGCATATCACTATTTACTGATTGCTATTTATAATTGATATTTACAGCATATGTTCAAATTAATATGATACATGAGATTTTTTATCATCTATGAACAAAGTAAACTATTCATCTACAAAAGCGTATTTGCCTTGAGAAAAATTAATGAACTTTACTAGTTATTTATAGAGGAATTTATAATTTCAATTTAAGAGCAATCCAACTGCATACTATTACACGATCCAAAAAATAATATTTAAAAAACTAAATACTTATATAATCTCCTTTTATACATTATAAAACGATACATGACGTAAAAAAATTCAATAAAAAACGTATACCTACTCATTCGTTATGTGTATCTACGTATAGGATAAATATAAATTACAAAATATATATGTACATACAAGTAGTTATATTCAAATAAAAACATGTTCGTATTAAACATTTGTTTCTTTAAATATGCTTATCTAATAATTAATAGACTCTCATACAAATACGAATAAGTTTCAAAACAACGCAATGTAATGAGTCTATTGAGAATGTATTAGGATGTGATTTTGAAATGTGAAACTATTTTATCAGAGGAAGTCTGTTTGATTTTATAAAAAACAACATTTCGTTGAGATAGATTACAAAACCCTTGGAGGGGATATTCTAACTGCTACTAAAAATTATCTCTTGTGTGTATGAGAAGAATGATGTGGAACATATTTAATTTAAAAAGATATTTGAGACCCAAAGCCACAACATCAAAGTTGTTTGAGAACAAGAGTAATCTCAATCCATTGTATGATTTTTCAAAACGTTGTTCATACTTCATAATTCATACAAGCAATAGAAAAATCTTAATAGGGAGTTGGGCTGTATGATCTAGATAGAGATTTATTGCAAAAGTTATGAAATGATATCAGAAATGATATCTCCCCGAATGAGAGACTTGTATTATTTTTCTATACTTGGTAAACTTTTTGTATAGTTCCATACAATTGAATGAGAGTATGAAAAAATGACGCAATTGCTTAAAATAATTTGCGCAACGATTCCTTCTCTCATAGAGCGGATAGATAGGCAAGTGTTTTAATAAGGAGAAAGTGGCTGAACAAATCCATTCATAAATTGAATGATACGAATTCATGATGAATAAAAAAGGCCAGACGTGAAAAAGATACCTTTCGTCCACCTTTCTAATTTTTAGCAATCATCCACCAAACTCCCAAATCTCACTTTCGATTCTTGAATATTTGATATGAAAAGAGTTGAAAAGGTCACTTCCCTTTATGCGTCCAAATGGCAGTTAACGGAGCGCGTTTCGCAAGGGTAAACAAGTGGAGGAACGGGTCGGAGGAATTTTATAATATCTTGGACTTACTTGGAAATAGGGAGAGCAGGCCGAGAGGACCAATTTGTGAGCTTGGAGTTTCCTCCCTTCGGAGGAGATGAGGGAGACGTCGACGAATGACTCCTTGGCCAGGAGGCTGGAGAAGAAGGAGACAAAGTTGGGCTGATGGTTGTTCCACCGGAGACAATACTCTCGGTTGGCCGTCGCCATTTTCGTGTCCAACGGAACGTCTCTTCGACTTCCCAAGTTCTTCTGATGGGCCTGGGAGAGAGTCTGTTCAACTTCAACCAGTTTTTAGTTTAGAATAAGCCCTCCTTCGAGGCGGAAAGGGGGTTCTTGTGATCTGAACGAAGAGAGTGGTCGTCCTCAGAGGGACCACCAGACCCAGGAGGAGAACAAGAAACAAGAGAACAATAGAGGAGAAGGAATTTGGAAGTGCCGAGAGCCATGTATCCGCAACGAGACCATTGAAAAGGGATCTTTGGGGGCTGGTTGTTCAAACTGTCTCTCCCCTTTTCTTAGTTTTGGACGCGACGGTGCCAAGGTGGGAGCGAAAGGGTGATGGTGAATACCATGCGAAACACTCGTCACCACAACCCTGACGTCACTCACGCCAACGCGAAAACCCCCCTTTTTTACTCCAAAATACTCTCCAAAATCCTATCCAAAATATTAGGGGATTTATCGATAAAGGAATGCGAGGAACGGTCTCCTTGCTATTTGATCATCCAATTATCATGCCCTTTATGCCTCCACCACCATATGCCTATATACCCATATAAACATACCTGGGTATGATTAATAAAAATGAAAGGAATCAAATTATCAATTAAATTCACCTGCTTTTCTGTTACGATGCAATCTGAAATTTCACTGCAGTTTATTAGACGTTTTCAAACACTTTCTATAATATTGTTAACGTTAAATGTTTTAAATGTATGAAGGTTGTTCAAGTGTATTTGAACGTCAAATTGTGGATGAGTAAAATAAACTGGTAGGCATTGAATGTTCGAGAACATTCAGGAAAAAAATGGTTTGAACATTCTTTAGTAATGAGCTTAAAATATTCTAAATTGGTATTATTCGTTATATGGATTGTCATAAGATTAGTCATACTTTGGTGGTAAACCGCTTTATTTTTTGTGGGTTGAATTGTAGAAATTTTTAAGAAGCTGGGAATTTTCAAATGTTTTCAACAAAGTTTTACTTGCTTTGAATAATCCTAATTTAGGTATATGGTTCTTATATATGAATTACAAATTTTAATTAGTTTAAAGGCAAAGAAGGTTAAAAGTACCTAAAAGAAATCATATATTTATTCTAAAAGTACTTCCAATATAATATTTCTTCCGCTGTGAACAATTCTTATAAGGATTAAAAATATTAAGCACCAAACCAGAAAAACTGGATGTTTGAAAGGGTTGTTCTGAATATCCTGAATATAATAGGAATAGGTAAACTACTTCTAGAATTCTTCAAGAATCATTGCATTATATTTATTACATTGCATCAAAATCAACTTACAGTTTATTACCGTTGTTCCTTATAGCTCGAAATGTTGAATTATTATACTTCTTTGCATTCAGGTTCTAATTTTATATGAATAAAGAAATGAACATGGATGAATTTTTTATAATAAAGCCATCTGTCTCGTCTTGCATAGATTCTCATACTATTGGTTTTTTATTTCATTTTATTACAATTAGAATTCCATATGTAAAAGGAAGGTACGATAAAATTAAAATATTGGTATGGTAGGATATACAGACAGATAAAATTCGTTTTCGTGATAAATAAGTAAAATTTAGCATGCAGAAATTGAATTATTGAATTCAATTATAGAGGTTTATAGTATTTATAAGGATTATTAAAAACTATATAGTACATGATCACATTTCTCGTATATAATTCTTATAATACTTTCAGGAATAAATAAAATGGTTATAAAGGATTGATGGTGGGCTACAGGCTACAAAAACTTATTTTTCTAACAGGAACTTCCCGTAAAGCTCTTTGGCCTTCTCATTTTCAAACATCGGGATGAAATTGACCAGAACAATTTCATAGAATCCTTCATCTGCACTTGGCTCTTGATAATTGGACCTTGATAAATAATTCAAATGGTTATTAATTCACTCAAGCGCAACAAATTGCAAAACTAAACTCCCATATATTTATTAAATGAATTATGAGCGAAAACGGTTTCTAAAAGATAATAGTATTTGAGGAATAAATATATTTACTTGTATGTATTGAAAGCAACGTCTGGAACGGGGTCATGAGGGTCATTTGAGAACTGTCTAAACTAAAAGTTAATAGTCACACAATTAAAACAGATTAATAGAAAGATTGAATGATTGGAAGCATTAAATTAATATAATTATCAGTCTGCATTTGAGAAAAATTGCATTAATGAGAGTATAGACTTACTTTGTTATTGTGTAATGCATGAGCGTGTTCAACTTTCATTCTGAAGCACCTTACCGGCACTTGATGTTTATTCGCAAGTGCAACGTAGTCTTTTCGATGCTTTTTTTCAGGATTTGTATTATCGATAACCACCTGGATATTAATAATGTGTAAGCGGCATAAAACTTTTATGCCTCAAAGTATATTTAGAGATAATGATATAATAAAAATATCACTAAACTAATTTACTAAAAGTTGTTTTAGCTGTTTAAATATTAATTAATAATCTAGTTATACAGATATAAATATGGTATACTAGAATATTCAGGTAATATAATGTTTATATAAAATTCTTTACCGATGAACCATCTCGTAATGCCTTTTCAGCTGCTGTGAGACACTTCGATTGAGTTTTGAGTGTGTCACGGTTCACATGAACGTATGACTTTGGAATAAGAAAATTCCAAACAAATGAGCTTTTCCCAGAAGCAGGATATCCAACCAAAACTATCATCTATAAACAATCAAATAAATGTTATTTTTACCTTTGCAAACATTTACATTGATTTTTCTCATGATATGTAATCATTAAAATAGTATAAAATTACAAGCCAATTGACCATGCTTTGAACGATATAATAAAATATTTAAAATTAGAATAAACGTTAATTGGATTCCACAGTGTACCTCTTGTTTTTTATTAAAAGTAATGTGATCGTTGGTAAAGTTGGAATCATTTGATTTCATCTTTTCAATTAAAATCTTCGGGTTGAAAAGCGGCATTGTAAAATCCTGCGGATGTTGGCCCATAAAGAATTCTTCAGGTGTTTTGAATGGGATTTGAATATTTAGCGCAAAGAGTCGGTCGGCTTTCGAGTGATCTTTTTTCCTTCCTGCGGCATCTCCACAAAAAAATGATTTTTCTTTATTGGGCTCAAATCCACCGTTGTATTCGTCCACGAAAAGATCCCAGCCGCCAGTCATGGGTTTTCGAAATTGATTTTTTCCAGTGCCAATAAAAACGAGAGTGCTGATACCAATTTGCCTTACGATGCTTTCAATTTTTCTTTTAAAAGGAGTAACATCAGTTGATCCATAAGCGATTCCAGCTTGATTCGTAAAAATGACGAATTTGAAGTCGGAGTTTTCGTTAAAAAAATTCTGAAGCTTTAAAATTGTCGAGGAATAAAGAAATTTCCAATCATTTTCATCACGTGGGAAAACTCGGCCAGATTTTGTTGTAATAATTGTTCCGTCCATGTCGAAAGCTGCTACCTGTATAAAACATAAATTATTATATTATTAAGTTTTCATACATGACAATTGATAGCTGAGCTGATATTATTAATGCAATAACTGAATAGCTTAATTAAATACGGAAATATTTAGCACATAGGATAATAAATTAATAACTAATCACTTACACATTTTTTGTTGGAATTTATCATAGAGTCGTCTGAAATATACACCAATACTTTCTCATCATCAACTTCTTTCCAAATGCCACGAGGTTGCAATGAGTTTTTTCTGAATTCACCCGGTAGGAACATTTTGGGAATCTTTACCGGCTTTTTTTCTATTTCGTCACTTTCTCTCTTTTTCTCTGATGTTTGTTCGAACTCAATTGAATATTTAATATCTTCATCAACAATCACGTCAAGTATTTGACCATGAGTGGCTTCTACCGCAAATCCAATTCCAATGACTTTTTCATTTAAAGCTGATTCATTAGGACCAATTTGCTTTATTTCCACAATTTTTCTATTAAAATTTGCTGTAAGCTCCACTAGAAATATTAAAAAATAAACCATTAATTTTACATTTTTAATGTTTTGCGGGAAAGGAAGGGATTAAAATACCACAAAAGCTTTAATTTATATGAGGGATATAAACAGGGCTTAGAAACCTTATAAATAACGCAAAGGGTGTATTCAAATAAGAAAGGTTTAACTTCATTTCTCCTCTATTAATATAATCTTTAACCAACCCGACCCCAAGTTAAGAATGAAGTAATCTCACGAAAATGCTAAACTGATTTCATCATATTAAAACTTGGAAAACAAACTGACTATGAGTGAAACTGCTTAAATGTAAATATTCGCTATTATTTTGATAAGAAATAAAGCACTCACGTTGGTTCCTCGAACACTTCTTGTTCTTAATTTTAGTTGATGGAGTGCGGCCGACGAGTAACTTCTTTTTGTCTCGAAGTTCGACCGACGAATAAGCCTCATTCAATGAGCGAAGGAAGCACTTCATGACGAATGATGGTAATTGAAGCCTGAGAGCTTTAGCCAAGGTTGACGTAAACTTTACGTTTTTGAACCATCTAAATAAACGGGCAATTATGATTTTAATTAATCGGTCATCCATTTCTTAATTTCAGGCCTCCACTAATTATGCATTTTCAATGTTTTCTCTCATTCTTATCATTCATGATGAACTTTGAAGGTGAATTGTAAAATAGACAATGAAAAAGAGTATAATGACTACACACACTTGTGAATGATAATATCATACTTTTCGCATATAGGGACTATACTGAAATTGTAATTTTGTTTCATTTCACTAAATAACATAATTCGCTTTTTGTTAGTTAGCCGATTAGGAGTAAAAAAGTATGTATAAGCGAGGCACCAATACTGATAGAGAATTAAGGAATATACTCTACAAACATACAAATACAAACCGACAATATTTAATAATATATTACATATTTACATGCAAGAGCCTCTCCTCTCCTGTATTTATAGTTCATAAAATACATAATAAATGCAGAAATAATGCAGAATAGTATATAGTAGTGTCTTGTCTAGGTACATTTTGTGGTGTTCTTGTGTTTTCAGCACATAGAATACTTGCTTGTACATATCGAAGTACTTATTAATTATTAACGTTAAAAACTTACTGGAAATCCTCAGGGTTAGGCTTAATACATAATATAGTTTTTTACCTGCAAGCTTTTTATTGGTATTAATAAGTGCAAAAATTGTAATATTATGTATGAATGAACAAACTTATTCTTATATCTAAATTCACTTTTAAACATAATTCACTGTATTTAGGATATTTTATTGTATATTTTATATTTTGCTTAAAAATCTATAAAGCTTTGCCCGTTTTGTTAATGTATTTAGTATTTATCTGCATAATTTACATTAGCACTCTATTGCATTATACTCTAGTTTAGTAAAATAATTTAGTAAATTGAATATCTTGAAACTGTTGGGAAAATCCTTATCTTAAGTAATGTATCATTCATCGCAGGAGTGTTTTTAAAGTCATTTAAATTACATTGTTGTATAATACAGTAATACATTTATTTCATGATTCATGCAATATTTTTGAAATTCTCATGCAGATAATCAGATAACACATTGTCGATATAACCATTATCCTTATCCTCTTCTACTTGATTGGGATGATGATGAAAATATCCAAATTATGAATAAAAAATTTCATATATAATGTTCATATCATTTAACTATGTATTTTTTTCAAAATATATGTATCGACCCATCGACCGAGATGTGGATGTTTTATTTATTGTTTTATTTTTAATCTTTCAGCAAGTAAATAGTTGAATAGGTAATCAGAGAAAAATATAAAATTTTACAGTAATATCTATTGTTAATTATTTTTAAAATGATGACCTTTTGTTTCTGTCTATGCTCGATTGTGATAAAATTAAACAATTAGATTTGAGTTATTGAATTACAATTTTACAATACACATTTTATGAATGATTTGGCTTATTATTATTATTAAAATATAGATGTATTACAAATAAAAAATCGATTTTACTCACCTATATATTGAAAGTTAGTTAAAGTTTCTTTTGATTACATGAATATAAAAATCATTTCGACTTTTAATTTATTCATTCAATGTCAAATACTATTTTATCCAATATTCCAATACATTTGACTTCATCAGATCTTATTCATGGCGAAAATAAGCGCGAGAAAAAGGCCGGGAACGAACAGGCACACAGTCACACAGACACAGAGATCAGAGAATTATTTTCTTACTTTTTTACCTTGTATTTTTCTTGAATTGAATATTGAATTGAATCTTCTTTCAGCTCATCTTCACTTGATTCATTTTCCTTTTATGAATCGTAATTAATCTCATCATGAGTGATTATTTGCAAGACGTTTTGCCATTTTACTATAATAGAATTTATCCATTTAAAGCCTTTTATGATTGGCTTTCTTACGGAAATAGTAAGTTCCTATATAGTCAGATCATATTCATAAGTTTTGATAATTTTTATCCTTCGGCTTCGATTTTTAATTTCAACATTTTCTTTTAATAGAGGATCACTTTTCAAGAAGGGAGTTTTCTTTTACCCTTGCTGGAGACATCTACGTTCGATTTCAATCCTTTGGAAGTAAAGAGGAATTTGAGAAGGCCATCAAAAACAGACAACCTGAAAAAATTGATATTGGAGCTGTTTATAACATCCGTCCTAAGGATAAATCTTCAAGTTTTGGGCTCATTCCTGAAAGTAAAGAGTAAGCTCATTTTGGTTTTTATTTGATTACAATATTATTTTAGCCATATTGCCATTCTTGGAACGATAGTTAAATACAGAATACATATTTTTATATAAATACACATCTATATAAGAATAGGTATTGAAAATATAAAAATATTTTTTGCTCTTTTAGATTTGTCCTCGATATTGATTTGACAGATTACGACGATGTAAGAAGCTGTTGCACCGGGGCTAGTGTATGTGAAAAGTGCTGGAAATTCATTGCTCTCGGAGTTGAAATATTAGATCTCTCATTAAGAGGTAACTTATTTATTCATTCACATATTTATTTTTACTTTACGATCCCTGTTTTGGGCATTACTTATTATTTTAGTATAGATTTATGTTGATTGTAATACCAATGTAGGTAATAAAATAAATATTTTTCTTTTTTGTAAAATAGAGGATTTCGGATTCAAACATTTACTTTGGGTCTTTAGCGGTCGAAGAGGAGTTCATTGTTGGGTCTGTGATGATGTTGCAAGAACACTTGACACAGGTGGTCGAACTGCTATCATTGATTATCTTTCGGTAAAAGCAATATTTCGATAATTTTTAATTTTCAAAACAGAAAATGTTCAGAGCATTATAACAATAATGGAGTCTTTTAGGTTCTAAAAGGAGGCGATGAAAAGATAAAAAAAGTGAAACTTCCTGATAATAATAAGCCTCTTCACCCATTTCTCAGGTATGGAAATTATTTTTTCAAGATACAATTTCCTTTAGAAATGTGTACTAATCTAATTTTTAACCAAATAGTCGAGCTGTGGAAATAACGAAGAAACACTTCAAAGATATATGCGATGAACAAGAAGTGTTCAATTTTGATAAGAACTTGGAAGTTTTGCCGGCCAATCTCAGAAAGGAATTATTAGAATCAAATGATAAATGGCAGACTATTGAAGAGTATGCAAAGGGAAAAGTAAGAATTAATGCTAATATTCTCATCACATATTTTAATTTAATATATTTATTATTTATTTATTTTTGTTGCAAATAGAAAACATATTCGAGATTGGTGGATGAACTCTCCCTTCACTTTACTTACCCGAGACTCGATGTGAACGTATCGAAGGGATTCAACCATTTACTGAAAGCTCCATTTTGTATCCATCCCAAGACTGGCAAAGTTTGTGTCCCGTTTGATCCGAAAGAAGCATTTAAATTTCAAATAAACGAAGTTCCAACTGCAGCGTAAATTGGCAACTTTATATTTAAACGAATTTATGTTATCGATATCTGTGTACTTAATTTATGACCAAATTAATTGCCATTATTTAGAGCCTTGATTGAACAAATCGATGAATTTGATAATGAGAAAGGAAAAGAAATAAATGATTCATCTGAAATGGAAATTGACTCCTCTGGAAAAGAAAATAAGTTTAAAGATGCATGGAAGAAAACTTCAATCAAGCCATACATGGAATTCTTTCATTCGTTTGTTGAGAAACTTCCAAAAGTTAAAAAATCAGAGAAGCCTACTGGTATTCACTTTCATATTATTAATAATGTTGATAAAAATGCAATAAGTACACTTAAACATTACGTATGGTATCATTTTGTAATTGCGATTCTAAGCATGATTTTTCGTTTTGTATTTTCAGATGATATTGAGGACCTCATGTCTTAAGGATCTGTAATATTACCAACTCGGACCGTTTACTTCTTGTGAATACAGGGCCGGCCTTATAGCTTTGTATAAATTTTGAGGCCCTAGGCAAGGAGAATTTTGAGGCCCCCAAATTTTATATTTATGTTAAATAAGGTTTTCTTGATACAGTATGTATTAGTTTATATCAAATTTATCTTTTATTTCGCATAATGAATAGCCAAATATCCTAGATTTTTTTTAAAATTCAAACAAAAATCTGCTACCGGAACGACCTTTAGGTCCCGAGAAAATTTTTAAAAATCAGGATCAAAAATCCCGAGAAAGTTTTTAAAAATCCGGATTAAAAATCAAAAATTTTCTTGAAAATTTGGACTAAAAATCTCTAGCGGTACCTTCAGATCAATTTTTTAAAACACATAAAAATTCCCTATGAACTTTTTGAAAATCTCTATCTAAATTTTTTACAAGATTTTTATTAGACTAGAATTTTTTATAGATTGAGATTAAAAAACTGTATTAAAACCTTTGTGTCCCGCGAATTTTCAGAGCAATTTTGACAAAAATCTCTATTGGGATCTGAATATTAGCCACAAGATATATTTTATACCAATTGGTATTCCTAGCTAAATATTCAAATATATTCAAAATTATATACGGCTTTGACGAATTTTTAATACAATTCCTATAAAAATCCGGATTTTATCTAGTTTATGACAAAATTTTAAGTCATTTTATATCTAGTGTAGAGGACAATTTTTTGAGGCCCTAGGTGTCCGCCTATGCTTAAAGCCGGTCCTGTGTGAATATTCCATTATCTAATTTTAACTGCTATTATCTGTATTTTATAAATGAGCAAATAAGTTTAAAAAATAATTGTAAAAAATTCTCAATTTTATTTTATTGTTAATTAGTAAGTGAATATGCACCATAAGTTTATAAGACTTGTATTGTTTTAAAAATTGAATAATTTGCTGTAAAATCTTCAATTGTTGTCGTTTAGATTTTACACAAAATGATATCAAATAATATTTCTTCAATATAAAATTTAACATCAGAAGTCTTTCATATTAAAAAATTACAAACGTATCTTCGATCAGTTTCGTACATTGCGTTCAATTATAATAAATATAATATATGGTAAATCTAAAGGTCTATAATAGATTATTTATACCGCGTTTGCACTTATTTTATTAGTTACAAGTTGTAATTTTTAACTCTAAAAGTGACTATCAATTACATATTTTAGGAAACATGCAGGTACAAGTACAAGACAAGAACGATCATTTCTAAATATATAATTTTATAGGTATTTGTAAATATTGCTACTTTGAAAGTTTTTCGGATAAACCTTTTTCTCTATATATCGGCATTTAAATTCTTTGCATAAAATTTTATTAGGTCTAACTTTTAATAAATCTAATATTAATATTTCATTAATCGTACGATATAATAATATAATGTGGGATTTACAATTTGAAAGCTAAAATACCAAGTGCTCGAATATTCAACTACCAATATGGTATACGTATAAGATTTATAAATTGACAAACATCTTTAACTTTAAATCTTAATATGCATTATTCATATTGTGTATTAATTAGCAATGGATATAAGGAATTTAGTGATTAACAAAATTGTAAATATTTTATATAAAAGGAGTATTAAACGTAAATGTCATGTTTGGCCGAATCTTCATGAGCGTATTGTTCATAGTCTTCGTTGTCGCTGGAATATCGGCTCACATTCTCTATTGACCTATTGAAGTAGCTCATCGATTTAGGGAAGTCTTTGTGATGTTCGCTGTTTAAACTTGAGTCCGACAACGTTCGGTCCATCCGAGAAGAAAAGCTATCTGGAGTTAGCCTCGACTTAGAACTTGAACTTTTAAGTGAAGGTAGGCCTTTATTGCTCAGTATTTCAAAATCTCGACTCGTTCCCGAAGTCTTCCTCCCAGAAGATTTACCACTAGTTACATTAACCGGTAAGGTCATGATTGAACTTTGACCTCCGTAACGACCACCAGAACTACTGCTAGTATGAGTATCAAATTTATTCCCACTGTCTGTCGTATGAGTAATTGGTTGATGATGGGAAGATCCGACAGATCCCTTTGGCCCGCTGCTTCCACTTGCATTTGTCGAATTTGACGTACTTCCCGGAACGTGTTGCTTCTTGTAATTGTAATAATTGGTGTGAGAATGACTGCAGTGGCGATGGTTGTGATGGTTGTGATGATGAGGATGAGTCACGTGACCATGACATCCACTCCGCTCTGTATCAGGATTTTTTAATGGATAATAGCCATAGCCGAATCCGAACCCGTAGCCTCCGAAGGATTTAGTCGTGATCAAATTGTCCCAAGACTTTGGCTTGTTCAAGGCCGCACTTTCCTTCTCCTTTGAACTCAAGGAGGGAACCGTGGTTGTTGAGGCCATTGTGCCACAATTGAGAACGGTGCAACTCAGCTTCTTCACTTCCCCTGCTGAGGAATTCATAAAGTATTGTTGGTGCTGCTTTGAACTCTGAAAAGTCTTCGGAGGATTGACATTGGAACTTGGAGGTTTAGAAATGGGCGTTTTCATTGAACCTGTGGAATAGCCTTTGACAAACTCCTTCGTTGGCTTTGGATAAGAACTGTGAGCTTGACCCTGATGAAGCTCTCGGCTGCTTTGAGTCTTCCTATAACAGTCGTAGGTGTCGGTCGACTCCCGTCGTGCAGATCTGCTCGATTCGCTCCCCTTTAATTTCTCCTCTGGCTTTGAGGTTTTCTTTGGTTCGGCCTGAAATGAATTTTCTTTACTCTCTTTGCTCTTTCCTCCCGGAGGACAGAAGCAACAAACGGTCGAGGCTGTGGAGATGCAAGGGCCGTCCAAAGGGCTCCCACATGGATTTCGACATATCCCTGCCATGATTTCCTTCTCTTTCCAATTTAGCTCTTCAAGCTCCTTCATTTTGTCATGAAGTTTCTTCTGGAGGTGAACGTACCTCATATGGAGCTCAACCTGGAATGAAATAAAATTCCTTTTCAACATATCTTTAAATTTAATTTTATGGCTTGTATTTGCAAATTGGCATTTTTTAACTCGAGAACTTTCATTGGATTTGATTAGGGAAATGGAATTTGGGTTAGGCTCGCATCCCATATAATTTCTCGATAAGGATTTTTCTCCTTATCTTCCTCTCATTGGTTAGCTTCGCCTTTGCATCAACGATAATGAAGTAAAAAAATTCGCAAGAAGGCAATTTAAATTGATTAAATGGACTATTTTAACGGTAATAATGTTTGTTTAATATCTTGGCAATGCTTGATGAGCTGAATAAAAATGAAGTTCATCGAAAGGAGAGAAATCGAGAAGTTATATGTAAACGACTGTAAAACCGTTGGGAGATCTCGAAAGCCTGGTCGAATAAAATATTTCCTCGAATGAATGAGTGGGAAGCGTAAAGTGTTTATATAAATTTAATGTAATGTTTGTACATAATGGAAATGAGTGGAGACACATTATTTTCCACTCTAGCCTCCTTACACTCCTAAAGAGACGAGGGAGTGGAATTGAGCCGATTAAATGGCCATTTATGTATCGGAGTCCCTCTCACCATAAAATGAATTTTATTAGGATATTTGAGAGTGTGAGGTTGACAGACCTTTCTCGCCCGCTCATCTGACACGACGACCATCTTGAGGTGTTGTGGACACTTTCGTATGAAGCTGACGAGACTCTTGTGCTCCACCCTGGCCATATTCTGTCCGTTTATAGAGAGGATGACATCGCCTGTTGGAAGGAAAATAATAATATATCATTCCCCGTTTAATTGCAGGATATGGGAAATGAATCTTGTGAGCGAAAGGAGTCGAGGAGGAATTTAATATTATACATTTACTCTTCAACTCTCAATTTCCTCCACACTCGGGTGGAGAATTTGGATAGGGGATGATGTAAAAGAGACAATAAATCTCATGTGCATGCTATCTCGAGACAATAATTATTATTTACATGAGGAGAAACAAATATAATTTCTTTTTAAATCAACCTATGAAAATGTGTATGAAATGAGATTGGCTCCTTTCTGAAATTATTTATTCTTATCGTGCTCTCACTCTTTGAACTCGTATCATGTCAATTCAATTAGTCTCAAATCTCAACCGTGACTTCTCTCTACTCAAAAGGAGTTCAAATAAATTGACTGTTGTGTGTCCAACTCCAAATATTTAGCGAATCGTTATTTCTATATCCAGTTTTAGACATTGCTTGCTATTCAATGGTGATGAGAGTATCGATAAGAGACAAAAAACGGGTAGAAATTCTTATTCTAAATTACACAATTGATCTTGTTTTATTACATTATGCACACTTACTCAATATTTAAAAACATAAAAGCATTAAATATAATCATCATACTCGTATCTAATCGATTTGTAAATTATCAATTGATTTTCATATTCTTTTTTATTAGTAAGTAAATCTATTGTATTAAATGATGATAATTATTTAAATTGCTAAATTGCATCTTATCATATCATTAACATTGATGGTTAGGTTATAAACAACAATAAAGTTGTTTATTGATTAAATTAACATTTCTCATTGTGAAAGTCTCTAGAGTGCACTAGTGAAAATGATTGAGTTAACTTTTTAGCATATTTGCTCAATTAAAAATAATATCAAGAGTCGAGTTCGAGTAGCAATACATCACTGTTTTTCACTGTTTACTGTTTACAAGACTTTTTACCTTCTCTCAATCCAGCTTCATAGGCAGCTCCTTTCTTCTCCACGGCATTGACATAAGTGATGAAGTCAGTCTCCCGATTTCCATGTTTATATCGAACTCCATAGCTCTAAAAGCACACATTAGAGTTCCTCAGGTTTAGATAGACAAACAAACAAATTAGTCTCATTCAGATTCCCCTTCCTTCCAAATGGCATATTAGGTAAAAGTGAAACTTCGTGCTCGAGGACTATTATTAGCCTCTGATGGGATTCAGGAAAAAAATACGGAGAGGAGAGAACAAAATTAGAATAGGGAGATCATAAGTCAAGAGGAGGAATAACAACGTTCACGTACCGTACATTCGGGTTTATAAGGAGAGCACCAAAGAGGCAAAAGATATACCTCCTGGCACGAGTCCGGAGATTAACTTTTTAATTACATAATTTATGCATTTCGCACACCTTCATATCTCCCCATTCTTCTCTACAATGCACAATGTAATTTAAATAGAGCATCTCTGTTCGTTTCTCTACAGCGCACGTGGTGAATTAAGTAATTTGGAAAATAGGCATTCCCAGCAAAACGTGAGTTTCATCTATCGATAAAAGTCTCCGAAGCAAATTACAATTCAACCTCCGCACACACATTTTTTCATCTCGTTTGCAAACCCAGAATGCTTTCCAATTGCCCAAACATTTCATTTCGTTTGATCTCAAATGTTGGTCCATGTGACATAAACTATTCTTTGTACGTTACTCCCTTTTAAATTGAGTTTAAAGAGATGCAGCTCACTGCTGGCTGAGCGACTCAACCCGTGAAATCGCCATATGCAAAGTGAAATTTAAATTCTTGGAACAAAGGAAGTAAAAGGGATCCAAAGAGTTGATATGCTTCAATGTGCATTTAGTTTAAACTCGTCTCTTTAAAGTACGGGAGGACGAGACATAAATACATGAGATAGATAAGGGTAGGTAAAAGTGTATATTGGTTCATAAATTAAATGTATCATGTTGAAGAAGAGCGACAAGGAGAGCCGCGAGTTGTTGCCTGTTAAATCTGATTACCGAACCGTGTCAAAACCAGATTTCGTCCTCTGAGAATTTTATTCCTACACATAGTGAATCTATTCCTTCACGGGTCTAATATGTACAATTTCTCCTTTTTTGATTAATTTAGCTTAACTAAAGCTTAATCTAACACAAGTTGTATACTCCGTCATTGCCATCAATAATAATGAATGGAAAAGTCTGGCTCTATATATGGCACTTGCAGACATAATAATACTTGAACAAATAATTAAGTCATTTAGATTATCCAATTTCTATTCTGGCATTCTACGCATTGGAATCTATTTACATAAGAGGCATTTAATGCAATATTTCATGTCTCAACATCTGTAATAGTTCTATTTAGTTTATTGTATCATAAAAAGCTTAGGTTTAATAGATGATGCACATGGGTGTTATTTAATACCTCGAAAAAATATTTATAAAATTCCCATTCCTTACTTCAAACTTAATTTATGGTAATCCTTCCAAATTGGCGATTTTAATAGAAGGTAGAATTATAGTTAATCTCAATAATGTGGATCTACAGATAATACATACAATACTGATGTACTTATACATCAGTATTTGCATGTGTATTGGAAATGAAGGTTTGTTAATTGCCTTCGGTTTTTGATGATGAGATGATGAAATGTATGTATATGAGGCAGAGTTTTCCTGCTTTTCGCATTTACGATTCAAGGGGGTGATCATTAAAAGGAAGTTTACGAGCACATTTTGAAGTCAAATTAGAAAAAGAGTTGATTTTTGAATGATGGAGGAAACTCAAGTTTCATTTGATTGTTGAGTAAAAGTGAGTTTCTCTTGGAGGAATTCGAATATTCTCTGGCATGCATGCATGTTTTCCGGTGGGTGATCGTATCCTTTTGTTTACCTGTAGCGTGAACCCGTATGAGCCATCCTTCTTCTCAATTAGAATCACTCGCCGCTTTGACTCTGTCTCTCCAAATATCCACAGGCCTTTCCGATCCTAAAAAAGTGAAAAGATGAGAGACGTTTCGTTTAATTACTCACAGCTTCCATGTCTGTCAAATAGGAAAATGATGGATGGCCAAGGGCACGGAGCAATTTTTTTTTATGAAAGTGAGTTTACCGGCGTGTGAACTAATTAATTATTTCTTATGCTCGTTTCTTTCTGGAAAATCTGTGAGTAACTCAATCTCAAAGATTCTTTAAACCACGTTTTCTCTATAATTTAATGAACTCGTCATAACAGAACTCTACAAAGTTTTAGTGACTCAGATGCTCATATACCTTAAAAATTCATTCGAGAGATTTTGAGACTGGTTTGAGAAAATTAATTAATTGCATAAAAGTTAATAAAGAAAAGCACGACTGTGAGTTAAGACAGTGATTACATCTCATTGCGCATTGTAATATTGTAAATTAAGACTAACGCAGATATACGCACAATGTCTTAAATTAGAGGTTTGGACAAATTATAAGAAATTAGTCAAAGGTTTAATTCTCTCAAGAAGCTTTGTCTCCGGAATGTTTCTCGAGGTGTGCGAGCTGTAAACTTCATGATTACCCCGCAGAATTTAATCCGCTTCCCAGTTATGCTTTGTTAGCTCGGTCTTTTGGACATGACATCCGATTCTTGGATGAATCTACTCGTGTGTAAGTGCAGCATAAATCTCTTAAAAGTGACAATGAAAGCTCTTAGAGACCAAGTGGGTCTTTTAGCTCTATATCCCTCCTTTCTGACTCGGAGTTGAAAATTGCCAAATTACAATGTAATTTGTATAAAAAGGACAATGAACAATTCTTTGTGAATAGGGAACTCCAGAGAGATGACGAGAGAGTAATCTTAAATAATACTTTTAAAGGCTTTATGAAGGATTTGCATTCCTTGAAAGGATTATCATGGAAGATTCCGTCATCATGTAAAATACTGTACAAGACAGCAGAGACGAAATTATAATGCGAATTCCGTTTTCAAACATATGGAATTTCTTATTTTAGAATTTCTTCACTTCTATTGTTAAATTCACAGGAGTAATTTTGGGCCATTATTTGCTAAAAGCCATCGCTTATTCGTTTCGCAAATTACATGCGTCAATTCTAATTGATGTGACTATTTAAGTTAACATACTGTCCTTTAGATTTCCTAGTTTCATAATGTTGAATTCTGGATAAATACTGCATTAGTATTCTATATAAATTCTTTCCCCCTTAGAGTTATACATAATGTAAGTTCATCTGAATAATTTAATATTTTATTTATTCTATAAAAATGATAAAAGTTGTTGGAAATACCAACATTTCAATGTTAATCAACGGCACTTCAAAATAATGTCTAAATTTATTGGGTTTTTTTAAAATCTTGAATAATTTGGAAAAATACAAAAAGTGATTTGATTCTCATTTGTTTCATGTGTATCTGGTTGTGTATGAATAACAACATGGTGGTGGTATATTATTTTTACACGTTTCCTGTTCATCGTCAGTAGCCTGAATCTGCATATATTTACATTTTCATCATAAAAGAAGACACAAGGAACAACTTGGAGTTTATCTCAAACGTGTATCTTTAACCTTCACTCTCATGTTGTGAAGGAATCAAAGTTTTCTTTTCCCAAGAATCCACCCCTGTCACTTTTATTATGATATTTTTGGGTTGGTCGTAAATAAATAGCTCATTAGTGATTAGATTATCATCACTTATTAATTCAAAGGAGGGTTTTGGTTGTGGGAGGGAAGTCAATTAGTCCATAACGTAAAACTACCAATGGTTTATTACTATTACCTTTTGTGCAAGTTCGGGAAGGCCATTGGAAGTGAGGCTGAGCGCCGTTGCACTCTCCATCCTCCAAGTGACAATGTGGATTTATTAATCACCTCCGCAGCCCTCAGTTCTGCCACTGCGGATGAGGAACCTTAATTAAAACGTCATTTTCTTATCTCTCCCTCCGTCAACTCACTCAGCTGGTCCTGCAAAACCAAACACTCCTCCCTACATTTTCAAAAATGAATTTCCAACTTCCCAAACAATATTGTCAAAATCAGGAAATAAAAGTTTAACACAGGAATGTCTTGTACACGGAGGATCTTGAAACTTTTGAGGGATTTTATATTTCTCTTTTTGGTTGAAGAGGAGATGAGTGGAGCCCCAGAGAAATAAATGTTTTAAAATATTAAAATGCTTGAAGGAAGACTCCTCAGTTGTTCCGCTCTGATCGGAGCTGGAGCCTCGACTTGAGCTCTTTTCCCAGATTGAGTGAGGGAGAGAGTTGGAGTAAACGGATCGATTTTCCCCTGGTTCACTTCAGAACTATCGCAGTCAAAGGCTCACTACAAAGTAAAAGGCTTCCAGATGAGCTTATACCAGAGACCGAGACGCCTCCGCGGTATTTCCTATAATAAGACCAGGGGCGAAGATATACGCACATAGCTCACTGCACTGAAAGTCAGCATGGGGAATGTGACGTACGCAAAGTTGGTGTGTTGAACAGAATCTCGATCCACTTTACAGGTTCATCTGGATATCTGGAAGCACTTCACTTTTCTCTATGAGTATCAATCGGGAAGTTTGAATAAAAAATAGGAATCTGTATGAGACTCGCACTGTGGCCCCGTCCGTGTCGGAAGAGGCTCTCAATCGCTTCGCTCGTGTTCAGCTCAACTTCAATCTCTCGTCCAACTCTTCATATGTCTTCATCCGCCCTCCATGGTGTTGAACATGCTTCGTTCATCGCTCAACGAGAACTCACACAAACCTGCATGGAGCTGCTCCTCTCCCACTCTCCTCATGTCCAACTCCTGCTCCCATCACTCCCATGCTGCCTCCAAAGGGTGGGATGAAAAATTAAAGAAATGTAACATTTAAATGTTTGCTACTTCTTCAACCAACACGCATACCACACGCAAAACATTATGCAATTGAAGTTCATTTATCAAACTTTTATTAATACTACCTAAACTACCTACCTATGTAACATTACATACATATTTAAGGGTTTCTAAACATCTGTAAGCTTAATTTAATTTGTATTTATTTATTCATCACATCCATTTAGGTTTAAATTCGCAATATATCAGTTTATCAGATCATACCAAATTATGTGTCTTATTGTGTTTATGGAGAAGCAAAAAAATTTATTTAACTAAACAGAAATAACTAGGGAATCAGTCAAAAACATTAATCGAAAATGATAATTTTTGATTTTATTCGAATAGTTCAAAAAATTAATTGGTTATTTCCCCTATGTAACCAATGTAAATTTGATTCTTGCATAAGACCAATAAGACATAATTTGGTATAATCTGATATTATGATTGAAATATAAATGAGATTTTTATAATTTGATGATATGTACACGAAAAATTTAAAGTTTGGTTCTGGGAGTTCAGTTGAACTATTCGAACCTCTCGTATAAAATTAAGGATAGTTTATGTATTCGGTAATAGATCCGCTCCGCAGCGACTTAATACTCGTCTAATCTCGACGAAATATCATTATCATCTCATCATCATCATCATCATCATCACCATGTGAATTTCCACTTTTCCACACATTCGTCCTTCCTAGCCCCTTATCATCATGATTTTGATGATGATGAGCACAGTGAGGGCTCTGGCAGACTCGCAGATTTGAGGAAGCATTATTTCATTCCTTCTCATGTCCGATGTTTGAAGTGACGGCGACTTGTTCCTTCACTCACTTAAGTCATTCTCACAGCTGCTCTGGCCCTTCTTCACATTACTATCAAACTCAAGTCAAACACAGCAGGAATGGGATTGTGTGGAACAAATAATGGTAGAGGGATGATGGAGGTAGGGAAAATGATAAACCGTTCCCTCAAGGTCTTTTCACATCTCAAACCCTCATTCAAATCTCGAGTGACAACAAGTTGAAGTTGTGGACGAGCGAATGCGGCCCTTCTCTCATTTCCTTCCTCTCTTTGACATTTGGAATAATGGGAAAACATAATGGGGATTTCTCGACTTTTGATTCCTCTCTACTTTTTTTTTGAAGGGCCAACGGGGCCTTTTCAATCAATTCCTTCACTTTGAGACAGTTTTCATTCTTTAATTTGATAAAAAGGAACAATATTTACTGCAATGAAAATGTTTTTAGAGATCTTTAACCTGAATCCTTATTTTTCCCTCTTACATCTCAAGATGAAATTCTCTAAATTTTATGCTTAAAAATAAAAATATTAAAAATTCATACCTACTTGGCAGTTTATTTTATCGTCAGCATGTACTAGCAATAAAATATAAAATAAAATATACATACAGGATATAATACATAAAAATAATTATATATAGTGGGTATTATCATAATTACAGTATTTTATCGACAATCTATAAATCAATTTAAAGTAGCTTAAAAACATTAACGCATATGAAATCGACTGATCCTATCATTTGTGAATAAATCATTGGCTCTTTTTATCGAAGCTCATGAGTTTAAAACCGTTGGTTTGACGTAAACTTTCCAACTTACTCTTATAGGATCAGAATGGATTTCAAGCTTGAATTGAATAAAATCTCGTCGTCGTGTTGCTATTCTCATTGATATCAATTGACGTGTAGGTTATCTTGTTTCCGTCAAGAAATCGATTCGGAATCAATAAATAGATGAAATCAATGGTGTTGAACTCGAACTGTAATTCGTTAAAAAAAGAATGGTCAAACTTGTTAAAATGTGTCAATAATCCAATTTCTGCTCCAGAACATTTGCATTCCGATTCCTTCCTCGAACCATCACCTTTTTGTCCTCTTACAGCTCTGTTCTGTTCTGCTTCTTCGATCTTCCATAGAAGAATGCGCTAATTTCATTCTTATAAACTATTGTAATCTTATGGTCTCCGTATACCCAATTGAGTGATTCTTTCTGATCGTTCCGTTTCTATACATTTTAACTGGCTCTTTACCCTTGGCTTAATGCTATTGTCATTTACTTGTTTTGAGACAGAGATAAAATTCTTTCACCTCTTCTTCCCTCTGTTTTACCATTTATTCCTTTATTTAATTTGGTAAGTAAACGTGTAGTTGAGTCGTGGTGAATTGGAAGAATCAAGTTATTCGGATTAGAAACACTCTAGGGCTTCCTATTACTAACAACGTAGATCTTCCCAGATAATTGTTGAAGAACAAGTCGGAGGAGACATTAAAATCCATTCCAACCCGGCCGAAGGTTGAAGATATGGCCGGACAGCAGCGGAGAATTGGACTGACGAAAGAAGCCCACCATTTTCTTGAAGGATGAGTCTCTTCACGGAACGTGAAAAAGGATGAAAAATTAGACTTGAAGAATTTAATACCTATAATGCTCGAACAATTTTTATAATCTCTTAAACTCATTATATAGAAAATTCGAATTGAGACTTCGTTGAGAATTCCAGAAACCGTGGGCCGTGGAGATTACCAACGCACACTCGTATTATTACTGTCAAGGAAGTGGAGAGGAAATTTAAGCTACCGGCTGAGGAGCCTCTTTTAAGGCAAAAAATGAATTTGCTTCATCTCTTGTTTGAAGATGGTGAAGAAAAGATTAGATCCGGTACATTGTTGTTCGCAAATGATGACTCAACTTCTGCCTCCTGTTTTTCCTCAAAATTCCTTTCCCCGAAATCCCTTTATGGTGGCAAAAGCAATGGTTAATGCATTAACTACACCTGTACTACTATTCACATCCATTAACTAACTAACTATATGGGAATGTATACATTCTTATTAACACCATTCTTAATGCTCCATGCATTCATTATCTCTGTTGAAGATAGGAGTGAAAAGCGAGTTTGTTATGCTTGTTGCTGTTATTAAACAATCAGAATTTATGATATGATGAATTGACGTTTTCCTCTTTGGCTTCTGCAAGTTCCGTATTAATTTTACATGGCTTCTGTAGTGAGAATAATGTTTGCTAAAAACTTTGGACGTATTAATTTATAGAATATTTTACTTTAAAATTTTCATTCTCTCACTACTACACTCACTCTCTAATAAATAAAAGACGACGGTTTTAAAACATTAAATTCACTTTTTACTCAACTCAGGAAACGGAAACCTTTTGTCCAATTAGAATTTGGAACAAGGAGGAGTCAAGCCTATCATTAAGCCAGAAGCCTTCAGATTCGAGATAATGATAAAAATTTTCAAACTTCAACTTATCCCTCCTTCTCTTGTTAGCTTAATCATTAATTGGTAGAAATCAACTACATATCATCCTGTTTTCTTTATTGGACCTATCCTCAAATGAGCTTACAATTAATAAGTATCAAACAAATTTTATTGACATTGACTATACAAGACCGTTTATTAACCTTTAACCAATAAATCATTATGTAAAGGAAAAGGACGCAAAGCCACAGGCTAATTTTCAAAATAGGCTTGCGATTGTTAATCAAAATCAAGTTCTTATAAAAATGCAAAGTGTTTTTGCAGATTCAAAAGTCACAAACCCAACTTTCAAAATTATCAAGAACAGAAATATGGGAGATGCAATATGTTGTTCGACTCTTTCTTTTCGGCAGTAATGATTCCTTGAAATGTTCTTTTCTATGAGTTATAATTCAGTGTGTTTTTAAATAACGAGCTGCGGCACTTGGATTTTCGAGTTTGATTGCAAAATTGCTCCATTTATTTGTATGTTCGTGAAACAGTGAGGAGATTGGTATAATCGTGAGAATAGTTATTATTGATGATGTCGGCAAAAAGTTCTCGAACAACTTTACCTTTAACATTGGTCATATAATAAAACATAGGAAGGATAAACACACTAATTTTTGCTTCTCTTAAAAAGAGGGAATTAGAGTAAATTCGCTCTTATTAATTTTGATTATGGTTGCGAAACTTTGATAGACTCGTTTTAAAGACACCGTTGTATTCGCCCCACAACTTGGCTTATTTAAAGAGGAAATAAAAGGAGGAGCCTTCCGATCTGAAAACAATAAAACAATTAACCCTCTGCAATTATGAGAAGTGGAAAGCAAACAAATGAGGGTCTCTGCTCCTCCACGTGCACTGCTCCACAAATTAAATTTGTACGTACTTTACTTAGGAAAAAACTGGGGAACTTTTACTTGCAAAAATAATTAAATGTAAAACAAGAGAGAAAAGAACAATGGACTCGATTTGTTTTTAACTACTAATGGACCAAAAAGTTTTTAATCGTTGCTTTTAATAATGGAAACTTTTTTAAGTGTTGGTTGTATAAATATTAAATTTGCAAAAATGAATTAAAGTAAAAATGACACACATACTCTACATGTGTTTAACTAAATGTAAAGTAGATCTAGATTAGGATAATGAATAGAAATGTACTGTATTTGGAATAAAACTTATTTATTGCTTTTAAAAGAGGTTAAAGCATACTTATTTGAGAGAGAATGAATCAACCGAAACAATAATTCACAGAATTCATACATGACTTCATTTCGTCGACCCATCCCTTGATGAAATCACGATAAAATGAGAACAATCTGTGAGTTCGGAGTGTTGACATTGTAAATGGAAAGAACAAGTTTGATTTTGAATGAAAAATCAGATTCTCCCACATCATCCCTTCATCACGTATTTTGACGGATGGAGACTCATGTCCTCTCCTGTGAATGAAAAGACCCAAACGAGGAAGGAAGTTGAAAGATTCTTTGTCAACATACTCCATACATAATTCATTTATTCATGATAAAATAAAAATGAGTTGATCAAACATACAAACGTGGGATTCGTAAATAAATGATAAAGGGGAACACGGTAATTTTAACCCTCTTCAACTTCACTCCAACTCTCAATGGTCCAAGTTTATATGAATCGTGAAATATACCTTCATTCTGAGTCACTCAGCTGGAAAGGTTATGAACTTTAATTTAAACAATAGGATATATGGTCAATATAACAGAAAGTTCTATGATGCAAGCACGAAACGCTACACTAATTATGAGTCTGGTATCAAAAACCTTTTTTTGCCACAAGACAAGTGATTCAGGCGAAGTTTATACTTAATAAAAATATAAGCGAAAAAAGCCATCATGAGATATAATAACGATAAAAAAGTTATGTAAGTTTTATAGTTTGATCATGCAATAAGTTATTTAATTTTAATAGGAAGAAGAACGCCGCAATTAAATGTGTATTGATTCGGAAGATATGTGAGATGTGTGAAAATTAATAATTGAATTCAAGAAGAGCGGGAATTAACGGAAGTGTTTTGAGGAAGAGTCGGATGAATTTCGCAAATATGCCGTTCACCTCGCTCCTCCATTCCTTCGTGTTTAGCTCTTGGCCGTGGCCAGGGTCAATTCGAGCTTGACCTCTTTGTCGTACTATTAACGAAGCTATGATATGAATGAGTAAAGTACTTTAGCACTCGCTTCCATAACCTTTATTATTTACTCATGAACAGAACCATTAAACCATTAAACTATTCTTTGGTACATCCACATTACATTACATATGGTAATTATATTAAAGCCAGCAAGGAGTCTTTTCTATTGCCTGATGTACTCTGATGTACTCTACTCATAGAACGTGTCTGTGTCTGTACTCGGCTAACCATGAAAATGATGAAAATGCTAATTACACGAGTAAAACAATAGGAACCCTCTCACTGAGGAAGGAAATGAATCAATTGCAAAAGTTAACTCTCGGACATAAACCCAAAACATTTAAATTTTAAAGCCATTAAAGAGGCTTAAGGAGATTTGAGATGAAACAATAGATTTTCCAGCTTTAAAGTTAAGTAAGTAACTCGTTTAGTTGGTTCATTAATACAGGTTAATTGTCCAAATAAATGTGTATTATTTTCAAAGATAAAGTCGACATTGAAGAAAGCATTATCCTTTAATCCCTCATTCAAGATTTATATCTTTCGGGCAGTGCGAATTGCTCTTTCTGCTTCCTTTAAATACTCAAGATTTTCAACTTTCCAGAATTTTAATTATCAAACAATCGAATTGAACATTGGCTACTACAACAGATGTTTGTCAGAAGATTCAATTAATCTTAATTTTTAAATCAAACAACTAAAATAACTTAAGACAGGGACATTGGAACGTCCTTGTTTCAATGATTTATAATGTGTTGGTGTTAAAGCAAGCTGCGATCAATTTCATTAACTTAACTTTATATTGTGAGTTGCGAGTGTTAGATGTCATTAATTAAATGTCTTAATGAAGATCATCTCAGCTAGCTTTTATTTAATGTGCAAATAAAACCGGCTTAATCTATAAAATTGTTTAATATTTATAAATAGTTAGCATGATTCATAAATTCTTGTGTTTCACAACTATTGCATCGATTGCTTTAATTTCTATTTTCAATTTCAAAGCATTTGTTTTTTGGAAAAGTTAATAAATGCAAGATACAGTTATATCGACCATCAAGGGTGTACCGAACTGCTCCTACATAATTTCTCTTTCATTCATTCATTCAACAATTGGACATTTACGATGACCACCAACGATCATTAAATCCAATCAAAGCATTCTTGAGAGATTTAATTGGCAAAGTAGTAAATTGTAAACTGAGATTAAAGGAGGGTCTTGAAAGCAAATTCGATTAAATGGCAATTTTATTCCCCAAAGGGTTTATGGGAAAATTGAGAATTAGCAAACTCGTCAAACAAGAACTTCTAACAATAAGAGAAATGATTTTTGAAGATAAAAGTCACTAATTAAATCTCATGTGTTTTTCAAATAATCGGACTTGATAGGTCATCCTATCTGAAAGATATCTAACGTATCGGTTGCGTATCGTATCAATAATGCCCGTAAAATACCTACAAAAGTAATTTTATGTGCATGAAATTCTGATGAGAAGAATGCACACTTTTTCTAAAACTTTTACTTTTCCGATTTTATGCATCAATAAAATAAAATAACCTGTTAAATAATAGCTATTTTTCGTGATTATTGCGACATTCAATAGTTAAATAGTTGTCCTCATTATACATCATTTAATATTCCGTAAAGGTAATTAATTTTTAATTGCCTACCAACTACTTAATATCTAGTAAAATGGTGTGCAACTTTTCATATTAAATGTACAAACACATAGTTCTACTGTATTTAATAATTTAATATCAACTCTTGCATTTAGATTTTAGTACCTGCCTGTTCAAATATAATAAAATAATAACACACTTAAATATTTAAGGTTTTTCATTTATTTTATTTATAGGCGTTAAATAAAAGTAATCAGTAATAAATATAATGAACGCTAGCTAACAATAAATGTTATTCTCATTGGTCAAATAACACTAGTGTTTAGTCAGCATATTTATTGAAAATAAGTCATGAATTGGCAGTAATTTACCAAAGGAAGCACATTTAGTTTATTGAACATTCACAAATTCAATAGCTCATTACGAATTTTAATTTTTGGAAAAGTTCCGAGTATATTAAAAATATGAATACACGTGTTTATCAGCATGGTTCATTAAATTAACCAATTAAACTCATTTTTCCTCTTCATTTCCTTATCATTCCTCTGTTGATAAATAGTTTTCAAAGGCTTTAATGAACTGGATGAGGAAGAAAAAGGGTTGATCAAATTGCGAGAGAAGGAATGAAATGGTGAGAGGTCTGCCTTGGAAGACTCTGCCATCAATGGAGAATGGAATCGAGCGAGAGAGAGGAGAGAGATGGCTGACTCAACTTCAATGTCATCCGCGATCGAATCAAAAGACTAACTATACATTTAAACCAACAACTCCTCAACTAACTTTGATCATAATATGGTAGACTTCCTCCTCTCGAATCCACTTCCCTTTTGATTCACTCTCTTGAATGTCAGGAGGTCAGAGGAATTTCCCTAACGGCCTTCCCAACCTCTCCAGTTTTGCCCAAATCAGATTTCATTTTGAACCCTTTACTTTCTTCTCCGCATAAATATATACCTAGACATTTTCCTCTTGAGCAATACGATCAAATCGACGCTTCCTTGAAGGGTAATTAATTGCTCCGATTTTTAAATTTTACAATTTTAAATTACAATGTGTCATATTCATTTTTAATGTTATTTAATTTATGGTTCAAGATATTGTTTTAATCGTGGGCGTGCTGAATTTAAGCTATATTTTTTAGCAATTGCTCGTGACGTGGACAGGAAATAATAACTTAATGAGGAGACATAAAAGTGAATGTACTTGAGATAAATATAGGAATCAGCAACGACCATTGAGTTATTACAATTTAATTTATTATATTGTTTGTCCAGTTGCTCTACGAAATATTTTCCTTGCAACGTAATAAAGTGTCTGGTTTCAATCAGGTCAATGTGTAGAGCTTGTGTAATTGCCTAATAATTGTTATTAGATGAGTCGCAATTAGAAATAAATATGTTTAGGATGTTACTAAGAACATTAAATATCAGCAGAATCAAAAATTGAGAGATTAAAAGTAGATCGAACCTTAGTGCACTTGATTAAAGTAAATTAATTGATGAAAATATTATTGTATAATAAATATATTACCTATAAATTTAAATCATTCATTTTATATCTTATACATTTAAATCATTAAGGCTAAAAAGCAATGCTGTTGATGTTGAAAGTAATAATTGATAAATTTTTTAATCTTTTAACAGACGATAAGCAGATCAACAACATAGAGGAGTAAATCGCCATTTAAATCCAGAGTTCGTCAAAGAGAATGTAGAATACATGAACTATTTTGTTTATCTATTTTTCAAGAGTTTATCAATTACATGATAAGTTATTTATTAATTGCAAAACCGAAAGGGAAAAGAACTTTGAGTGTAGTGTAGAATGTGCTACTTCGTCCTTGTCATCAGCGGTGAAATTGCAAAGTGTGATGATGGGTTTATGTCTGTGCAAAGATGAGGACTCAAATTCAGGGGATAGGCCTTGTTGTGATTGCAAGACAAGAGCTTGTCGTTGTTGTTTTGGCAAGTTTGGAAAAAGGTCTGGTCTCCTTGAGAGGACTTTAGGAACTCAAGGGACCGGCCATGAAGGACACGACTCACTTGATGATGGACAAAGTTCAATCATCTCTGACCCAAACTTCATCATATCCATTACACCTGATGTGATTGACTCACTCGTACTCCAGACTCTCCTCAAATTAAGAACACTTGTCGGAAAGTATGTTACAAATACATAAAATATAAAATTTTTAATAATTCAATTATTCATTTAAAATATATGTATAACAGTCTTTTATCTAAAATTTTATTGTTTTGAATTTTCAGTGATTCTGAAGCTCCCGCATCGATGATCCGATTACATGGCATTGCTGAGCATGAAGAAGGATGGCTCCTAGTTGTATCATCACTTGTAAACTCAATTCCTTTGGACGATCCTCTCGGCCCTGCTGTCATTTCATTATTATTGGACGACTGCCCATTACCTACAAAAGTAAGAATGAACGTATTTTAGATGTTTTTTCTCACTAAACAAAAATAAACAATATTTTTAAATGAATAAACGACATTTTTAAAATTGTGTTTTAACAGGAAAATGCAATGCAATTGAGCAAACATTTGGATCTGAACAATGAGAATAAATATGACTTTCGACAAAAACGAAACATTTGTATAGTTTTGGGCTGTTTGGCTGAAAAGCTTGCTGGACAGAATAGCATAATTCTTCTCAATAATGATGTCTTGACCTATCTCATTTCCCATTTGGTAATTCATTATAATCTTACTATAATCTTAAATGTTATTCTTCTCATTTAAATAATTTATTAAGTATAGATAGCGTAGCTTTTTAAATTAAATATTAATATTAAATTTCATTTAAGGAAAAAACAACAAATCCGGCGATCATTTTATATTCTATCATTGCACTTGAGAAATTTGCTCAAACAAGTGAGTTCTTAAAAATCTGTAACATATTTCTTATATAAACAATTCTTATATTATAATTTATAATCTTTTTTAGATCCAATATTTCTCGTCCAATAAAAATATTGATACCTATATCTTTTTGCAGGTGAAAATAAGACTCTCATTCTCAAAGTTATTAACACATACGAAGAAAATCCATTGGTATATCTCGAGAGCTGGGTTGACGATGCTTGTTTTGATAAAAGAAAAGTAGGGTTTTGCGCCCAATGGACACTTGACAATATGTGTAAGTTGTACATTTAATATTCTATATTTTAATTAATTTCAATTGGATTTTCTAACTAAAGGCCATGTTTTAACAGTTACAATAGAAGAACGCAAATATGGATACGAGAAAGTAGACAATTCGGGAATAAATGTTATTTTGAATAGCTACGATGTTAGTGAGTATTTAAAAATTGCTCCCAGCGGACTCGAAGTAAGTTGACAAATCTCTCAACCCAAAGTTGTACATTTTACATAATTTAATCATTTTGACTTCAGGCTCGATGCGACGCTTCATCGTTTGAAAGTGTGCGGAGTACATTTCAAGTTGATTCCGGTGCTTGGTATTACGAAGTTGTCATTATTACTGAAGGAGTTATGCAGATTGGTTGGGCGACGAAAGCAAGCAAGTTTCTCAACCATGTAAGTCCCACCACATAATAAAATATTGATTCAGAGGAGGTTTCAAAATTTATTTTGTATGAGAGGATTGGGACTCCCGATCCTCTCAAACCATTGGTTTGGTAAAGTTGATGAGATTGAACTCACCATTTGGTATTTGTATTACAGGAAGGGTACGGGATAGGAGACGACGAATTCTCAGTGGTAATAAAGTAGAATAAAAGTCTCGCTAGAGACTCCCCAGATCCATTTAGAGACTCTGAGTTATTTTTGAATGTTTCCGGCCAATTAACGGTAAGGCGTACGACGGATGTCGGCAAGTCTGTTGGTACAATGCTCAAAGTGAGGCTCAGACGGTTCCATGCTGGCGACCCGGTGACATCCTCGGAACATATCTCGACTTGGACAAGCTCGAAATCATCTTCTACCTAAATGGCAACTTAATCAAATCTCATTCAGATGTGTTCAAACATACAAAGTGAGAATTCTCTCTTAAAGAACCCATCATGTCTTCCCCTCCCTTCTCTTTCATAAATGTCAAGTCCCAAGTTACGATTAGAACAACTCCCTTTGTTCACACTCTCCTAATTCGCTTGGTCCAATTTCCAGGTCCGGGTTTTTTGCAGCTGGAAGTTTCATGTCATTCCAACAGTGTCAGTTCAATTTTGGGAGCCGCCCTTTCAAATTCCCTCCTAATGGGAAGAATTTCAAAAATTTCAACGAGTATGCCAAATTGGGTGACGAGTGTCGCGTTGTTCTCCCCAGGCAAGCAAATGACCCATCCATTTTCATCCTTTTCATTCCTACGTTCTGATCCCTTCAGACTAACGATAGAATCTTTTATAGACACTTGAAAATGGAATACTTGAGGAAAGTGAGCGTGAAGGAGAACTCCTGCAACCTATGTTTCGATCATATCGCCAACGTCCGCCTCCTACCATGCGAGCACTGGCAAGTCTCCCAAATTTGAAGTTATAATTAAAAATTCTTTATTAACAAAGTCAATCAATTACTGTTGGGTTCATTGGTATTTTAGCGGATTTTGCTCTACCTGTGCAGACCAGCTTGAAAGCTGCCCTCTTTGTCGACATGTGATTGAAAACAAGATTACGT
This sequence comes from Neelides folsomi, assembly GCA_034687125.1. Taxonomy (NCBI): domain Eukaryota; kingdom Metazoa; phylum Arthropoda; class Collembola; order Neelipleona; family Neelidae; genus Neelides; species Neelides folsomi. Next base: position 116,653 of record JAQGBZ010000140.1, read on the forward strand.
TATTCGATTGAAAACAAGAAGCGTGGAAAAACAATGATGTTGAAAAAGCATGTGGATTATGATATTAGAATCAGCCATTACTTATTTAAATTAAAGAACCATTTTGCCATATATAACTAATTGTAAGTAAAAACATATTATATGTCCAACCATGAACTATGCTAATAATAATAATATGAATACCCCTAATTAATCGCAATTACGACGCCTACAAAAGTATGTAGTTTAAAAGTAATATTGAAGGGTAAACTACCTTCCAGAAACTTACCATTGTAGTTTATAAAATTATAAGAAACTAAATAATTGTTGTCCAATGCTTTATGACGTTGTTAGGTTTAATCGTGGTTTTAATCAGCCTAAAATTTTACTCCCTTGCTCTGTACCTCTCAATAATATAAAATCAATCAATGTAATGGCAGTGATAAATGAGTTTTAAGTATATTTACCATATGAAGAATTACTTAATTGTAACTAAAAGTTAATATTATATAATACTACATGAGATACGGAATATAGAAATGAATCAAAGGAGGAGTAGATCAGATTTTGTCGCATGCTTTCAGAATATCTTTGGATTTAGCTATAACGCTTATTTTTTTAATTTTGAACCCTTTTATTCAATACCTTTAATTCTTTTTAAAACCATTTATCTTAATAATTAATTTCTTAAACAAACGAAACTCAAATCGATGATATTTTTTGGATTAAAATCACTCTCTTCATTATTCAGATTTAATAGTTTATTGTAATCACTTATTAGTATTTATACAAAAATAGATTATTACTATTAGTTAATATATTAATCATTATGTAGTTGAATGGGTATAATAAGGACCCAGTTTGGGCCTACCTAAATACAATTTTCCTTTCGCTCAAACTATTCATGATACTTGAATGTTTATTTTATAGGGGTAATCATTGTCTAACTTAAAGTTAAGTTAAATATAATATTTATCAATGTCCATAGTTCTGTTCATCATTTTTCATCTCTTGTGTATTATCTCTCGAGGTTTTAACTCTATAATAATTCTATTTTAATGAAATATTCATATAAAAGGGTAAATACGTAATACTTAAAGTTTAGTTAATTTAGATGGATAATGCGAATAAAAATAATACTTTCACATCATCAAAAAATATATTCATTTCGGAACCGAGGATGATTACCATGATTAAGATCACTGAGTATTTCATATCATTTCGAATTTCAACATCTAATATCTAAGAATAAGCGATTACAATGAGAAATAAATTTAGAAGGAATACTTTATATTCAGCGACGCATGCTTTCACTTTAGAATCATTTCCACCATTCAATTGCTCTTTAGGTCTTCACGTCAATTATTACCAAGATTTAGTAAGAGAATTAAAAAGAATAGCGAAGCTACAAAAAATATTAACTATAACCCATTTATTAAAGAATATTTATGCATATTTATGGTTGATTATTGCATCTAATCTATTTTATGATTAATATTTTATTAGCAACAAATGAGATAATATTAAAAATAAAATGATTAGACGATTTTAATTCCTTCAAATTTAATTAATTTAAATCCAGCATTAATCATAAATATTAGCCATTGGCAGGCTGGCTTTTTTTGACACGTAAACGGTTGGAGTAAGTAAGCTGATCAAAAAGGTGATGATTATATCTCATAATAATGTAAATAAATGACATAATATTCGACCACACGAACTGATCTCGAATTGGAAGATTGCGTGTGGAATGGGGATGGAACCATTTCCCATTCTTCCCCAACGATGGTGATTTTGGTGGGAAGGGATTTGAGTGGCGGAGAAAAAGAAGGAGACACCCAGCGGCAGAATCTGAAATGTGATCCTGGATCTGTCACGATCTTGTTGGACTTCTCCTCCGGGCCTTCCTTCCTCCATCGCCGGCATCGCCTTCCCAGCTTTATTTTTGGACCCTGTTGAGACACCAGAATCATTAACCGTCTATTTCTTCATAGTCTCCTCCGGGAGGGTAAAAAGGGCTCCCGGTTTTCTATCCGCTTCGATCATCGCGACAAAGTCAGCCCGGCACCGTAGGCTCTCGCCGCTCGCCCAACAAAGTGGCGCCTAAACTCGACACCGCCGCCCTCAAGACTCCACACGAAGACTCAGCGGCCCAAGACCAATTACCTGCCGTTTCTAAGGTCAATCCTGTATTAAAAGTTAAATAAGTCAACACGGCTACGTTCAAAAATTGTTAAAACAATCGCCCCATTTACGTCTTTCAAGAGGAAGTTGGTGAAAAGGAAGCATGGCGAGTAAGTTGAATAATTTCAGCAATTTCTTATCTCTTGATTCTGAACTTTCGATTCACAAGTGAAGCGAAATGCGAAAATGAAGGAATATGGAGAAATGCCTCCACCTTTTTATAAATGTTCTGTTTTTACCTTTCGAGACAGTTTTATAATCGATATAATTCCACTTTCAGACATGGACCCATACTTTTTCGATCCGGTGCACGAAGACGGAGAGGATCCTTTACTAGGTTCGACATCACCTCTTTCTCATTCTCTTTTTTATTAAAGATTTGTTTAAATTTCACATGATTATGCAATAAGACATTATAGGAATGAAATTCAAGCATTTGATAAAAGATTGTTTATTTTAGCAATTGCTTTTGCTTTTTTCTTCTTTTTCCTACTATTGTAGAATTTATTGTGTTTTCTAATTTGGTGCTTTTCAATAATTCTTTTGTAATTTATTTTGATTGGTTAAATCACCATTTGTTAATAAACTTTTATTGTTAATTTAATTGTCATTTATTTATGTTTGTTTTTAATTCTATTTTAGAAAATAAAAACTTTTTATTTCTTTTTTTACATAAAAAATGCCTTCCTAGTATTAAGTTTCTATTTTAAATTAAAAATGCTTAAATGTCTGTATCAAAATTTGTAGCATATAGTATGTTTGTCCCGGCTGAACGAGTACAGCGAGCTAGAGTGCTTAATAAACCTAAACATCTGATCCGTAATCTAAATGGTAAAATTATTATAAAATGGATAATATCTGTACTCGTATTTATTCAATGGTTCAATTTATACAATATTAATTGACCAATATTGTATTTTTAATTATTTATTTTTATAGTCTTTATTTTTGCTACACTTTCAACTACTTATTGATACTGCTTTTTTGAAATTTATATATTATACGTTTTGAAATTGAATAACTACAAAGAACGCAGATATTATTCATTTTCTAAACAAAATTGATAACACTCTTTATGCTATTATTTAGAATCTGGGTACGGGGCATGGCTTATTTTTCTTGTAAATATAGATCTGTTTCTTTTAAATCTTCGCAATTATGCTAAAGTTTGCTTGTATTGAAAAGTGGATTATGGGATTTTTTATTTTTTCTCGAATTTACATTATTGGATCTTTTAGCTAGTTAGATATATGAGTGCAGGCTCCCAATCTAATATTATTTATTCCTTCACATCTGCTTAACAGAGTCGACCCAAGAGTCGAACACTCAATTTCCATATTATAAAAATGTAAAATCTCAATGTAGCGTGTAATGTAAGAGTTTATCGCTCCCCGGTCCCTGATCCAAGTCAGAGAGCCAAGAGGAGAGTTACGAAGTCCCGTCATAGACCGTCCCATTACTCCTTTTTATTCGAAAGTGGCTGACTATGGAAAGGAAAATGTGGAGCCAAATTAACAGAACATAAATCGTAGAAAGGTTTAATTTTAGAAGAGAGGGGTTAAAGAGAGTGTCCCATCCTCGAATTTATGACATATCCTCGTATTGATAGAATTATAGAAGTATCATCTTCAATTTTTTACGGGGGATCCCCATGGATCTTTTACCTCTAGCCTGCCATTCCCATCTCTTCACTTCTTCGAGCCCATTAGTAATGGAAGAGAAATATTCCCATCGTCCCTTCAGTCCCAATCCGAAAAGGGTGTTTGGGAGATGTATGAATTCTGGGAACAATTACACTACCACCTCCTATATCATATTAGGGGGGGACGAGGACTATGATCTTCTTTAACATCCCAAAGATATTTTAGCTCTTGACGACTAACTATACGATCTTCCTAATCGATGCTCTACTTAAAATCCAACAATTTTTCATAACTAATGGTGAAATAATGAAGTTGTGGGATTTTAAGTCAAGCTCCTCAAGTCCTCCTTTAGAAAAATGAATTATTGTTTTGCGCTGACAGGAATTGGTTGACGAAAGGCAGACTGATGGCGCCAAGTGAGCCATTGACAACTTTTCCCGTAATCTTCTCCACATTATTATTTACATTTAGAGGATTTGATCATAAAAACAATCCATACAACTCAGTTGTCCCACACTCATGCATTTATGTAAACAAATATAATTGAAATATAGGGAGAAAAGTACATGATTGCTGTGTATGTAATATTTATTATTCAAATTAAGATATCTCACAAATTGCTTCATGGGGTTTCGACTTGGAGTCGTCTCCGAGATAGAGAGTTCACAGAACGGCGTATCACTTTTCCCATTAATCTCATAAGAACCCCATTACGTACAGTGGAGAACATAATATGAGTAGTTACCTCAGGCGGCAAAAGTCTTTGTGCGTACTTAGATTCGTTTACGTTGTTATCCGTTGCTTACATTACAATTACATAATCATAATCAATGTTTTTGTTTACATTTTTGAATGGCTTAAATCCTGAGCCTCCTTTGAGCGAAAGGAATTCTAATGTTATGATGGAGTAGCGGAGCCGAACATATATTTTTCCCCACTTTGTAAAACATGGATTAAAGTTCATCAATTCTCATGTTTGTATGATTATGAAATGTGGTAAGAGGAAGTCGCATGTGGTTTCTGAGTTTAGGAAATGAGTTAGAACTGGATTTACAGGTTGCTAATTAAGACTTGCTTTCGCGGTGGAGCTTTATTGAGTCACTGGAGCTCGAAGGAAGTATGGGCGAGGCGATGTATGTACGTTTTTAAAGAGTGGAGAGAAAATTAAAAAATAATACTCCGAGACGGAGGCCTGTGAATTGAAGTGGAAAATGAGGCGGGGAATTTCATTAGGGGTGGAAGTTTTTAATGTGAGCATCTCTTTTTCAAAGATTTAATTTAATATTTGATTAGGAGCAGGAGATGTTCCGGCCGGCGGGGAAGAAAATGCGTCTCAAGAGGAAGTTCACCCCCTTACCCGTCTTGTCGAGAAGTCCAATGCGAACGGAGTGTTTGAAAGGTAAGAGTTACGACCAGACCCCTGATTGATAATTAGACTCGAGAACTTTCAACTCCCGCATAAATATTAACATTAACTTTGATTCTCATGGGATAAAAAGTTTTTCGTTTGAGCTTTAAATAAGAATATTTCCTTCCTCTGCCCACGAGCTCCGCGGTCCTTCCTCTACATTGCTAACTATATTATATTTGAATGAACCATGAAGTAGAGAAGGAGGGCTGAGGACTCTTCTCGAAAATGAGTTAACGGATCCATTTATTTATGTCTACCTTCTCAAAATTTAACGTGGTTTTAGAGTTATTAAATGGTAAGAATAAATTAATGGGCCAATTTACCTTCAACTTCTACATAACAAAATAACAACTCTCGAAAGTCTCAAAACTTTTTAAAAACTTTCCATTTCATCCACTTTGTATTACTCGAGGAACCTTTCCTGACTTTCAACATCTCAACTCCCCTCCAAGGCTAATAAAATAAATCATGAGTTTATTAAAGTTGGAAAAAGCTCAGGAAGCTTGAAAATAGCTCCTAAATAATTCTACAAATATGCAAAATGAAATCCATTAAAATTGTTTTAGACTTCTTCTATCCAATTCTAAAACTCACTCAATTCAATCCTGACCAGCATTGAATTCTGTCAAATGCAATGGAAGTGGAATACATTTAAAATTGTAAAAAGTAAATCAGATTTATATGTATTGAATTTGTAAATATTTTGTCTAATAATTACAATCTTTGGGTTTTTGGTTTATCAGTGTTGAAGTGTTTATATTTATTTTCTTTATCTTCAATTATCGGGATTTGAATATAAAAAATACACAGTTTTAAAGAAAAATTCCGAAATGCCAATGTGGTGTATTTGTTAAGTGTTCTCCTTTTAAATTGGGTGTGGATAAAATAATTCTAATCACCAGTATGGTAATTTGATAGGCATATGCATACATAGAGATTAAAGGAAGATAAGGTCATGGGGTAATTGGTAAATTGATATTGAGTTGAATGTGGAGTATTGTGGAGTGTGGTTTGAATATGAGTGGAATGGAGTTTAATTTGACAGTAGTAGGTAAACCTCTTTTGTCATTGGATCTTTTATCATGAAAATAGGTACGGAATGGTAGCCGACACTCGAATGTAAACAGAGGTGACGATCGATGAAAGTGAAAAGTTGAAAGGGTGAACTTGGAAGTTTTGAACTTGATCACTTCCCTGCCTCTCTTTCCTGCCCATAAACATGACTTTATGAATTCAAAATAAACGTGTGTTATAATATTAATTTTCCAATGCCTACCCCAAATGTATGAGGGAATTGTTGAATAGGACTGAGGGTAAAAGCCCAGGTCTAGATAGATAGTGTGGAGGCAAAAGGATATCATCATCATGTTTACGCTGTGAGTAAAACTGATAGTAAAAGATAAGTGTAAGAACTTTCACTCTTTTCACGCGATTCCCCCCTTTTGAGTCTGACAACATGTGATTACTTTCCTAACAAGCCTGTTATTTCCAATTACCTCTTCACATTATTCAAATGATGGTGAAGTCGATGAGTTTATCATTTATATCTTACTTCTAATAAGCCACGCTATGTAAATTCAATGTTTCCTCCCAAAGAAATGAATGCCACATGCTCATTCTCCTTATTATCTTTTAGTACAGGGATTATTTTTCATCTTTATACGACATTACTTTTATAACATTGAGCATATTACTTTAAATATAATATTACATAGGCTCTCTCTGGTCCTTTATAACATTAATACAAGAAGTAGATCATTTATTATTATCATTAATCTTCAAACTGGAATGAAGTGCATAATTGTAAAATAATCTTGTGTGAATTATTACAAGATAGATAATTGCATCATTCGGTTGCTCTTTGTAGTGTTAATACTTCGTTATTAATTCAGCAATTACTCGTATTAGAATATATTAGGAAAAATAATCAGCTATGTCTAACTACACTAAAGTCAATTTTCTGATGTTCTTTTCAACTTGCCATCAATAATAAAGCAAAAAATAGGAGTACTTGTCCTAAGATTATAAAAATAGATCCTAAATCGAAAAATATGATCCGAGTGAGTGAGGTAGTATTTGATTAGTGAAAGTAGTATCAATATTTATTCGTTTAAATAGTCATTTTTTTGAAAGGTTGAAGGTGAGTAGATTGAATGGATTTATGAAATATGAAAGTGGAGTGATTTGGAGATGGAAATACGGGTCATATTATTGAGTGGGCTCATTGAGCCCTGACGTTTCTCGTTAGACCGAGGTGAGGAGTCTTGGGAAGTATAGAGAAGGAAATAAGGATTGGAGTTGAGATTAGTGTGGAAGGGTCGTATCCACTCTTCTTCCAACTCAAGCGGATTTCGGAGGGCGTGGGGGCTAAAAACAGATACAGTAGAGTACGCCGTACAGGATCCAGATGTTTTCAAAATGACTGAGCTGATGGTGATGGCTTCGAACTTTTTGATGGCTTTCCTCCTATAGTTAGCAAAATATCCTTTCTCAAGCCCCCTCCTTCCTCTCACTCCCACAAAAAGAACACCAGTCTCGGGAACACAACTGCTACCTCACTTTTCCTCATCCTCGCTAATTAATTTGAGCCTTCTTTCCTGGTCTTCCACCTTTCCCTAAGCTTCATAAAGAGTCTTTCTCAAAACTTTGAAAAAGACGAAGGATTGGGCACGATCAAGTTGGAATTTAATTAAATGATGTACATTAATGGAAGAGAATTACAGAAACTCGGTAGAATACAATTAGACATGGAAGCTCCAAAGTTTTGTCATTTCCATTCTCTATATGAACTCAATTGATATTTGATGAGTTCATCTTGTTGGATGTTGAAAAGTTGATCAAAGTAGATTGTATGGGCATTCTTTGCTTATTGTTTGGGGAAGGAATTGGATGAATTTTCCTAAATAATAATGTTGGAACAGGGAGAGTTTGGGAGCGTGAGGCTGGCGGCGGTAGTGATTGTTATTGTGTGGTATCTGAAGGGTAACATGGGAAGCCTGGGATCTAACCTATGGCATTACTGCTCATTTTGGAATTTGTGAGATGGACGTGAGGCCCTTCAGAAATTATTATATAGTAATGGGGAACGCGTAAGTGCAGAGCAGCCCAGAGAAACTTTTACGATCGTTTGGAGGGGAGGCTGAAGCCGGAGCAGGTGTGATCCGAGATCTTTTCGACGTATGGCCGGCGTGTGCGAGGCGTCATTGAGGCCCATCTTCATTGTTCCCGCAGCACATGCCACGATACAATCAGCCCTCACCAGTCCTCTTATTCATTTTCATTACGGCCCTTTTTTTCTAAAGGGACGACCGAAATGTGTGTGTGGGGGGGAGACAACCTTTGAATTGGACAGGATGGATGGGATATTGAGGGTGAGGTATATATTGGGAATGGATGTGTGTATTAGTAAGATTCCCAATTCATTGGACGTGTTGGTCGCGGAGGACGCCATCGGCCTCGCCTGAGCGCCTCCAACCGCCTGAATTCCCTCACTCACTTGCCTAATCATCATCTCTACCACACCACCGGCCTTCCAGTGCGTGTGTCGTGAATAGGGAATTAGAGTTGGGGAGGAGAGCTTGGCGAAATCCACTTAGGAGAGGAGAATGGAACTCCGACCTACACTACTCCTCACACCGAGTCATAAAATGTCGATGATCATGGTCAAGCCCACTCGTTATGGAATGGCGAGTGGTGGGGTTTGTGCCTTTTATCTCCGCTTTTTCGATTCCTTTGGGACTTGCTCATGCATCTCCTGATTCCATCTCTCTCATCTCATTTCACTCTATTTTCCTCTCCCCATCTTGCAATCAATATGAGTATATTCGGCTGTTTTTTCCCTTCACGCAGAATAAATTAGCATGTAATTTATTTCCTAATTTAATCTAGCGAAAAAAGACTATTTATCCTATAGTTGTAAATTTAGTCACTTGCGAGTGTGATTCACTTTCCTCGATTTTATTTGAATGGCAGTGAGTTCAATTTCAAGAGAGAATTATTAAGATTGGATTTTACATTGTAATTTGAATTTAAAAAATTTAATTGGTTAACAATTTATTTTAGTTTTTAGTCAATAGTTTTTAAAGTATAATATTTGTAATACTGATACTTATCTGTACTTTGATTAATGATCTAAAAGTGAAAAAAACATTAATATTTTAAGGTTCGTAATAGATTCTTCGATTGGGAAACAGAAGTAATGAATATTATCTTTTGAATGTCAACTGGAATGTGTATAGAATAGGTAGTAAATATATAGGTATATAAATATTAATATAATGCTTCCAACTTTTTCATAATGGACTTTCACTTCATCCATTTTTTACGATAAAAAGTTTATATTAAAACATTAGGTCATTTGAACTTTTTTTCATTAATCTGTTATCAGTGGAATTCCCTTCATAGAACTATCAATATTTATGCATGGTGGTGGTCGGCTGACACATGGAGTTAAAGCTGGGTTATTTTATCCCATGTGGGGATTTGACGGAAGTAGGGAGCGAGAGGAAGTTGATAGGTTTACTCAATCTTGGTTGAGGTGATGAGCGGCAACAAGAACCATGGGAGTGAGGGAGCTCATGAAAGTATAAGTGGGATGAAAAGAGATTAAACCATGAAATTGGAACGAAGAGGAGAAGTCAGGTTCAGCTGATAAAAATACAGTCGATTGACTCCTATTCAAAGATGCTGACTCGTCTCTCTCACTCTCTCATTCACACCTCACTCGCCCATTTTGGCCTTATTATTATACACATCCTGGCCCAGTTGTTGTGTTTGTGTATGAAAGAGATGAGTCCTCTAACGAAGCTCTTTTTCTCCCCATCCAATTTTGTCACCGGAGTGAGCCTTCATAAAAGTCCCTCATTTCATATCTCCGCCCTGTGCCTTCCCTCTCCACCGCATCCATTCTACATTCCTGGGCTGAACAAAGGAGAAGAAAGCTCGGGTGAATGAATGAAGTTGAATTGATGTTTTCCCTCGCTTTTCCTTTTTTTTCTCTCCCTTTTCCCCTCAAACCTTGGGAGTGTTTGGTGAGAACTGGTATTCCTGGAAGTTTAGGGAAATGCCTTTGGATGAGATGAGAGAACAGTTGAAACTGTTTGTGTCGGAAGGAGATTGGGAGGCTCCTTGGGTTCATGTCGACCCGAGGTATTTTGGGATTATGATAGTGGGGAGGGAACGTAGGGTTGGGTGGGGAAGTCGTAGTAAGGGCCGTGGAGGAGGATTAGATAAGGTGTGATCCAGATATTGTTGTCGAAGAGGGAGTCAGCAGTTGGAGGGAAAAGGGGACGGCCGTTGTTGAAGGTAGGTGAGGTCTCCTCGGGCTTGGCGCCTTCTCAGGGGTGCATTGGACGCGAGAGTTGTGAATGCCGAGAGATGCGGCAAGGGATGGTGGAGGACCCGTGAGTGGCTGAACCTCCAGATAAGCTTTTCATATGGGGAGTGGGGATCTTTTTTTCTCCCTCGCCTGCCTACTCGCACACACACTGTGACTCGACGAGTTGGTTGAAGCCGAAGCGTCGTTCGGAGTGGGTCCAACGACACATCCGTCCACTTCTTCCTCGAAACTTCCAAAGAGCGGAGTGGAGTGAGAAACCCGTGAGTGTGCGTGTACTTACACATTCGGAAAGTTATATTACTTTGTGAATGAATCAAAACCATTCTGATTCACGTCAAGTGAGAAAAATAATATCCACAATAATTAAAGTGGGGGATTGGAGATGTGTTCTCATCCGTCGAGTGGGAGCTCTTTTGCCCAATTCGGGTTAAAAGTGGGCCCAGTTCCCTTCCACTTTACGCCCCGCTCAGTGGAGCGGAAGTGGGGAAAGAATAATTATTTCACTCGAGTCACAAAGTTAAGGATCCTTAAAATGGTAAGTGAATCTTCCATTGTAACCCTCCATTCCTAATTGTTTGGTGAGATAAGGGAGGTTGTGATTTGATTATTTCTTTTTGCAAGAGTGATAACGTGATAAGGGTGATAAGAGCTGGGAAATAAGTAGGAATGAGAGAGGAGATTAAAGTGAAGAAGAATTTTGAGGGTGTCTGGATGATTAGAAAAATTTCCGAATTCTGAGCCTATTACCCAAAAATTTCCTGGGTTCATTTATCGAAGAAGGTAGTGGGGTCTGGGAGAATTAGTGTATCATTATGCATATGCATATGTATGTGTGTTGGGTCGGAGAAGAAGGGTTGTTGGATAGTCGTTGAGGAATGCTGGCTCTCTCGTTGACTCTTGAGTTTGTTTCTCTCCTGCCTGGTTATGGCCAGATAGCTGTCTTGGAGTTTGTTGAAGGAAGAATGCGATAGAGCCTGTCCCTGCTTCCTTCCCTGCTTAGATAGTTCTCCGAGGTTGGGTTCGCTCTAGAGAGAGATGCTGAGATGGGGAGTAGGGTTGCCGCCCACGTCCACTCTTGGAATGCTGTTTAGGCTGTTCTAAGGGCTGTTTGGGCTTCACTCGTGGGTCTTTTTCATATTCTTCATGGCCCCTTCTTCTTCTTCCCTCCTTTTCCGCCGAGGATCATACTATTATACTACGATCCACCTTCCATCCTCCTCGAGGTATTTATGATTCTGGCGCTTCCTTCGCGGTCAGAGGCGAACCTTGTTCTTACTCCCTCCACGCTCCTTGACTCTCAATTGATCGGAGGATCAATTGAAATTGAACGTTCCAGATGATTCTCGATGATATCACCAATTTCATTTCCTTGCTCTCATGCTTCCATTTATGGGCCCTTTCCCACGCCCCTCCCCGTTCGCATAATCCTCCTTGCACAATCCACAATTCATTTGGAAAATCATTAAACTCAATTGTACTTTTAATTACCGTACCCAATAAATCAAGTGGAAGGAAAAGAGGAGGGGAGGCATGAATGGGGTTTCTTCCCGTTTCCAATATGAACTCTTTAAGGAGAGGCTCGGGATCGAGAGACTAATTTTGATTTTAGAGTGACAAACGACTCTGTTTTTTATATTTTTCCTGTGCTTGGTTCTATGTGCACCGGATTCCTGTTTTCATTTTAGGATTCTTGCCTGGGAAGGATTTATTTGAAGGCCCTTATTTCCGCATCACACATTCACACATATGGAGAAGAAAGAGTCATTGATGGTGTTTGAGGAGAGGGAGAGAGGAAGGCGACTTCCTCTCTCGTTTTTTCCTCCACTGTAAAAAGAGAGAAAGAACACATGTTTATAGTGGTGGCCGTATAATTCCCTTCCTAGGAAGAATCAGGGGCCCTTAATGTGTCATTTCTCCACTTCGTATTGAATAATGGATCTGAGGTTGAAGAGTTTCAATTCCATGAGCAAAGGAGTTATGTGGTGGTGAAGGAAGCTAAACATTTACGAGTTCACCTAAACTCTCGAATAAATATTCATAGATTTAGTATGAGGAGGGCTTTTTCTATTGTCTTGCTCTTACACTTGTGGAACACAGTGGTCTGCTAAGAGTTCTCTCTAATATGGCGTCTACATGCGAAGAGAAATATACGAAATTCCAGAGCTTATTATCAGTTTTAGTAGGTTTCGAGGCCGGCTTGTCTGGGTCTCTCTCTCACTCCTTTAGCTTTCCGAGTTCGTCCATGGTGCGAGGTGGGGGGAAATTTTAGGAACGGTTGGGAGAGATGAATGGAGTTGTAGACTTGATGTGAGGAGATGAGTGTATTGAGCCAAATGCTGATGAGGGGAATGATGATGAGCAAGTTGTATTTCCATCTTCCGTCGACCTAATCATTGTCAATGGGTCGGTGGCGGTTCTCAAAGTGAGATCAGGCTTCGTTGACTCAAGCGGCGTGTAAGTGCATCTGACTCCCTCAGTCATTCGTGATGAGGAAGTCCACTTGTTCTCTTACTTTATTATTCATATAATCGTCTTTGTCTATATCGGAGGGTTTGGCCTCGCCCGAATTCATCCTCATATTATTATTATTATTAAGCCTATTATGTGGCTGGTCCTTTAGAAGCATCTCATTCTGGTCATGTGTGTACTCGTGATTAAGTCACGGTTAGGCGGTTAGGGCCCAGCGGCCAGATGGGATACCTTCACTTGTCCTAAGAGATGAGTGCATCTGGACATGGTGAGGAAATTCCCTTGAGGAAAAGGAGTTGCCAATCTTTCAAACATTCCTCCGCGTAAGCTCCTGAGGAGTCGATGCAAGTGAATATGTTGGCGGGGAGGAGGAGGGAAACCCCTACTTCCTTCCTAACGACGCGAGGTTCTTCGTAGTGAACATTCATTCATAAAATCATTTTCTGTCCCTTGTCTTAAAGAGTTATAGGATTGGGAGAGATGAGTTGAAGCTAATAGGCAAACTATCGCGGAGGACCGTTGACTATAGTAAACCCTGAGCCTCATGGAGCGAGTTGTGATGGAAGGATAAGGAAGCGCATCATCATAGGAAATATAGATATAGTAAGAGAGAGAATCATTATAAGGGAGGAAACTGTTGGAAGGGTAGTTCTTTGTGCCTCCCTCTCTGCATACCACAGCACCACCCAAGAAAATTGACTCACCCTCTTCAACCTCAACCTGAGGAGGGAAAAGAAAGATGAAAGGAAACGGGAACCTGAAGCGGTCTTTTATACAAACTCACATTTTGACTCTATGATGAGACCTGGAGGCAAAGGGCTGGTGGACAATGGAGGATCATCCAAATTGTATTCTTTGGATTTGAATTTGAATGGGCAGGAGGAGGGTCGGGAAGTCGGTGGATGCTGAGGATTTGATTTAGCCAGTTAATTTACGCGAGACGTAATTTATTATTATTGGAGTTTAAATATTATTTTATAGGCCATTTAAGAGAGCCTCTCATACCGGATGAGGTTATGGGGTTCGATGGAAGGGATTATTATTACATAAGCAGGGGAAAAGAGAGGGGAGTAAACTGCTGCGCCGTATTAAATACTACTCCTCGTTGTATGTAGTGAAGTAGAAAAGTTGGAAGAACTTGGCGTTTTTTTTTGTCTGGGTTTCTGGGAGGGACCAAGGTTAGAGGAGGAAGAAAAGGGATGAAGATGGGAGGCTCGGTGTAGAGGGACTTGGATTTTTGGACGCCATGGGAACTTTCCTCCAGTCCTATTGCCAGTTCCCGTCGTTCCTTTTCGTCCACGACGGATGCCCTTCGTCCGGTTCCTCCCTCGTGGAGACCTCATTAGCGTATTTCAACTTGACTCCTCTTCGTCTCATTTCCGAACCTGTTTGAACACTCGAGCCTGCTGCCCTGGAATTCGACCACAAATTGATGGGTTCAACAAGAGGAGCATGAGGATTGAGGGGATCCGCTCCAATCTCCTGGAACAGGGGGCATTAAGGGACCGTGGGGCTTTTTGGCGGATATGGATTCCATATCTCTCACCACTCCCGAACCCAGAGGGATCTCCTTTGTCCAATTTAAATGCGCTCGGTGGATCTGTTGGATCTCGAAACCTTGCCTTTCTTTTTCACTCAATTCTCCTACCCTTAAAACATATCAACCAGAGGTTACACGTCAGGAGGAACTTGCCTCACCAACTTTCCCACGCTCCACAATGGGAAAGGAACGATAGTTTGGCGGGAAGAGATTTCTCATCTACTTAAGCTCTAATGCCTCTCCACGCCTCAGCTTATTACGATTGCTGTTACCAGAAGAGTCTCAAAGGGATCTTGGGCTTATCAGTGGAATAAACTGGATGGCTCCTAATGTAAATGTTAAGTTTAATGAGAGAGAGGGTGGGGCGAAGCAGAGTTCACAGGTTCCTCTCTCTCTCACTCTTTTCCTTTGGGTCCCTCCATCCATGAAGACATGCGAGTGAGTGAGAAGAGTTAAGGCTCTTGCCATCACGATGATGCAATTGATGGAGATGAGAAGGCGGTCGGGCATTTGGGATGGCAACCATGCTCTCTCTCTGATTCCCACTACTATTATTTTACTACTACGACGTGGGAAGGGGAGATAGAAGAAGCTGGTGAATTGAAATTGTATCTAGACGGCTTTTTTTCACCGGCAGACAATGAACCAATGTTTCCTTAGATGTTGAGAAAAATGTGGAAACTGTTGAGGCTTCACTTTGATCGCCCTTTCGGCAGATTCCTCTTGACTCAGTCCTCCTTCTCCATTTTTGTCAGTCAGTCATTGTCTGTTGGCTTCTGGATTCCTTGAATGGGAGGACGTCTGTTGTTTGATTGCCTTTTTTCACCATTCTGGCCTGAATATTGAATTTCACTTGCATTCTTTTATTTATTTGATGAAAGGCGAAAAGTTTTTAGGGGATGGAATTGGGGAAATAGTGGATTTACGGGCATTTGATATTGCTCATTTTGCCTGGAATGCGCACTTGCTCCCTGCTGGATGAGAAACGAGGTTCCGCCTTGATTAACTCCTTCGTTGGTGGCCTATTTATATTTCTATGATGTCTTCATGTAAATACATTTTATCGCTCCTTTACAGCTATAAGACTTTGTCCTTTCTCATCCCTCCTCTCTCCCCTCCTACTAAGTATATTAAGATTAGCCTCAAGACAGATGAGACTCTTCCTCAAGATTATCTCGATCTCTTTAAACACTGATTTATTAAGGTCATCTCATGGAGCTTACTTCAATGTATGGAGGATTCGTAAAGTGCGAATAGTTTTTTTTTGCAAATCATGAGTTGCTTCATCTTGGAACTAAAGGAATTTTATATACTTATTGCTCCTTTTCATGAGGGGTTTAATGTTGAAAAGCGGATATTTATATATTTTGTTTAAAAAATATATTTGAAATATAAATGGGACGTGTGCTGTTAAGATAATGTTCACAGTGATATCCATGTATTGGAGATTCCTTTAATCAGCCGAGAGTCTTTCAATGGCAGGTTTTATTTTGTTGAGAGTAAGTAATGATGCTTAAACGGTCGCGTCGAAGAATTTTAAAGATATAAATTCTTGGAAAAAGCGTGGTATGCAAGACAAAAGGAAAGGCAATGTGTTATTGTGCTAGAAGTTTTTTCTGCCAACTAAATGGAATGGATTTTAAATAAAATCTCCTCACATACACTCTTTTACAAGGCATGTCATCTTATTTATTGTTGATGAGCGTGAAACTGAAACTGTTGGGAAGTTAATTGTTCTACGAGGAATAGTTTGAATGAGTAATAACCAAAGAATCTATATTTCCAACATGCTCTCTGTTATGATTCATGGGTTTTAGCAAGCTCTTAAATGTCTTTGGTGAGAAATGAATAAGACCGTATGTAAATGAATAGTGAATGAGGGAAGGGATAGGGTGGAAGTATTATGTTTGGGTAAATTGCTCCTCAACTTGAAAGAAACTCTTGAAAAGGTTGATTCGAATCTTAAAAGATTCGTCTCATCATAGGTCATTGGGTTTACAAATATGTTGAAAGTAGTTTACAGAAGTGGTCGAGACGAGATGGTCGGCGATAAAAGAAGTTGATATTTTTTCCCTTGCTTTTGCGAATTGGAGGGAAAGAGGGAGGGCGAATTGATCTTGTGAGGGATGTCTCATCCCATTGTGCTGCTGCGGAGAGACAAGAGGAGGATTTGGAGGCCGCAGACTGCGTGGATTTGGCCTTGGTAGTAAACCTGTCACATTTCTGCCTCCTCCTCTGTAAATCTGAAAGTATCAATAGAAATTGTGTGTGTGAAATGTGGAATTCTCATTGACGACTCTCCTCTCGTGGCTCGTGGTCATGGGCTATGGGATGGGGGGAGAGATGCAAATATAACTACGGCGCAGTTCTTCACTCACTGACCTACTCTAAATACATTTAACTTCGCGCCATTTCCTTTCCATGGACCTCCCTCACTTCCAAATTGTTCAATATTCACGATTAATTTCAACAAAGTTTTTGGTAGTGAATTCAAAAAGTTTCCCCTTCTGTGATAGTGCATAGAAGTTGATCATAAAGGAGAATTTAACAATTTGAAAGTTTCACAAATTTTTTCAGTTCCTTTTTATTTAAGGTGTTTTTCTCTCAATTTGAATCTGCATGGGGAGAGATGTGTTAGTTTTGATCCAATGGCCCATTCGAATAACTTCCCTGCCTCTTTTGTTCAATCGGGCTTTTTACGGTTGAAAAAAGAACCCAGAGCTCATTTCTCTCCCAAACGGATTAGAAAATAATGGATTTCCGTAACGATCGTCTGCGTAAGAATATTTATATTCCCATTAATGTTATCCCTATGAATTAATCAATCGAAGGAGCTGGTTTGAAATGATTGGAGAATGCTTTTTTATTTTTTAAATCATTTCTTTGATATAATGGTGAGGGGAAGTATGGCTATTCATCTTGTTATTGGAGAGGATCAAAGAGTTAGTGTAGTTTACGAACTCGAGAATCCCATTTGTTTACGCTACCGTCATCAAAAAAATATGTAATTTGAGTGAAGAGGGAAACATTTATATACGCAAATGGTGAAATAATGAGCTTCTGGTTCTCCTACTCCCCTTTCATCTTATTTCCCAAACCCGCGATTTATCCTCATTCTTTCCTTGACTATCTAATGGGCAATAGTGAAGGTTTTGAGGCGGAGTCTATAAATATGCGAAATACCTCTACCCAATATTCCTCTCTGGCATTCATGAGTAACGGGGATATTATGATAGTTTTTGAGCCCCTGACTCACAGATTTTGTAGGTATATTTTCAGAGTTTCTGAGAATTGGAGTGTTAAATTAATTTGTTAAACGGAGACCATAAAACTCTCGGGATGTTGCTAATAAAAAATAAAAGTTTATATGGGAATCTATATTTGAAAGTTTGGGGGCGTATGAATGAAGTCATCGTGTCGGTGAGTGTCATAGGGTAAACTGGTCGGTTGGGTGAATATAAGGTTTTGCGTGGTGGTTTACGATCTCCTTACGGCATCTTCATTTGAGGCTATAAGAAGGAAAAGGGCGGGGAGAGAGTAAATGTATGTGCACAGCTTCATATCTATTGGTGACATTGGATGATGATGATGGTCTTCGGAGTCCTAGCGGGGTTTGGTACGAGTGGTTGGTCTACAAGTCTGGGCTGATGAAGGAGTCGGTGTGGAAGGAGGAAATGCTAAATTTAGGTTCCTCCTTTCTGTTCTCCTGTTTGAGTCCCAGCCTCTCTCTCGTCTGCTTGTGGCTCCTCTTCTCCGGTTGATTGTCCTCCGAGAGGAACAGCGACCCAGACGAATGAGAGCAGAGCGCTAACTTTAGAATTCCCTAAATTAGCTAGCCAATGACACGCTGATGGAATGTCTGACTTAATTTCCGTGGTTTTCCAACTATTCGACTCCTAGTCTTGCGAAGGCGTTGCCGAAGAAAAATTTCCAGAAGTTCATTAGAGGCCCCTTCCATTCCTCGTATTTTAAATGGAGGAATGGCGGGGGCAAGAGATCGCTCTTTCACTCGGGATGTAAATGAGAAATGTACAACTTTGGTTCTTTCACCAATTCCCAATTCTCACGAGGAGATGAAGTTTGGGAATTTTAGAAAAAGGAGGTTTGGTTCGTACTTATCCTTAGTTATACGGGTTATACATACGTATGTTGGAAGAGGCTTTTTGGAGGATAATGGGAAAGTCGGGAGGGTCTCTGAGAGTTCGAGGCGATTCAATATTTTAAGGATGTTTTCCTTTCGGCTGATTGATTCATGGGAGCAGGAGAATAGGCTCTTAACTCTGAGATTGTCTCTTCCAAAAAGAGGGAAAGAGACGTAAAGAATGGATACGAATGAAGATGGATACATTGAGGTCCTCAATTACTCTTCTTTGTGGTGGCATGAAGAGGGTTTACGGGCCGTCGTCGAATCTTCCAATAAATATAACTCAAGTGGATTTCATTATGGCTCCACAACTCTCATTTCCCACGGCATTATTTCACTTTCCACTTTTGGCCACCGCCCCTAGTTTTAATTCCTCTTCGTCGAGGGACCGAGGAGGGAGCGAGTATAAAAGTAATTAAAATAACATGTATCTCTTTTGTGTGTTTTACAGGAAAACAGCGGCACGGAGCGTCTTCGAGACATTCCAACAAGTCTACAATGCCGGAGAAGACATCTCGCCCGTACTCCTAGTGATCGAGAAGCTAGCTGATGATCCTCGTAAGTGTTATTTGACTCTTAAACAGCTATCTTGTCAGTCATTTGAGCAAAGGGAGAAAGAAAGGCCCTTGAAGGATGAAAAATAATGGAAGGATTCATATCTCATCTTGAAAAGAGATCATGAGGAGAATCATTGTCAAGTCATTTAGTCAGAGACCCGAAACGGATGGAGAGATTTACTTTAAAGACTATCCTCATAACGCCTTGACGGAAAAGCTGCAGAGCATAAGGACCGAAACAGAATTAAAGGAGTTAAAAGGAGGGAGAGAGAGCGAGAGGAAAGTGAAATTTGACCATTGGCGTGTGTCACAGCTGTGGGTGCTGCAAGCTGTATGCCATACTTTAGACTTTTCGGTGTTCAATTGCATTTTGAGACTATGTTCGGAATCTTGGTAGACAGATGATGTTCATAGCCACGTGCCCCGTCAGTCCTCCTTCCTGATGGCCCTGCTGACGACTTCCAGTTGTTCCTCGCGCGAGAAAAGGCCAAATCCACTTCCATCTTTCTTCCCTGACTCAAGAGTAATTAACTGTTGCATTTTGAGCCAAGGAAGTCTCCGAACCTCATCGTCCTTATGAGAAAGAAGCAGTCATTTGGAGTGGGTATTTCAAATGAAGGGGGTTTTCTCTGAAAGCAATGGAGAGAAATGGAAACCTCTTTTGAATCTTAAACATTTCCCGAGAAAGGATCCCTTAATCAATGTGAAGTGAAGAGGGAAATGGACGAGGAGCTCTCGGCTACATTACATTATTTGGATGACTCTGACACAGATATAGTAGAGAAGTGGGAATAGGAACATTCCTCAACCACGCTTTTTTAACTATTAACTTTGAGATCTTTAAAGGGAGCGGAATGGAGAGATCCCGGGAGGGAGAAGTAAATTAGCTTGAGGATTAGAAATGTGAGGTTTGAAAGGAGTAAGTAGTCTGTTTGTAATATGGGGCTGATTGTTGTTCTGGTGGATGAGGGCTGTCAGGGCGGATATGAGTATCTTCATCATATCATAAGTAATGATGGGTTTGGATTATGCTTGGGAAAACCTTTACTTGACACGGAGTGAGTCCCGTCATCGTCATCATCATTATCGTCAGATCATCTTAGCTGACAGGGGGCTGAGGGAGACCTTAGTTAATAGTGATGATTGACATCCACAAGGACTATATATCCTCTCTTTCAACTTATTCATGAATCCCATTTTCCCATTATAATACATGACTTCATTTGGGAGTGTTGGTAAAAGGGGTGGGTTTGTGTTTGTGTGTGTGCTCCGAACTACTAATCGACTTCCATCCTTTATCTCACCGTTTTTCCTTTCCTTTGAGGAAAGTGTAAGAGGGACAGAAGCCAAGATCTAACGAGGAGAAATCTCTTGATCACTCTTGGGAGAAAAATGTATTTATCTCCCATTCCTTGTTTCAATCAATCAATTTTTTGAGATGACAGGGACAGGAAACGGCACTTGTTGGCTTAACATCTCCAACTCCTATTAGTATCCTACATCTTGTACATGGGACAATTTTGTAATGATTTTTATCTTGTTTCTTTTCCTAATATCTCCCATTCAATTTCCGCACCTTTCATTTGCTTAGGTGTATTCTTAGAATGAGGATTCATTCTTTAGGAATTGTCGTCGCTTTTATCTGAAGATAATTAAGCTTACGCATTCACGTTTAGCCGTTAGACTTCATTTTTATTTTAAATGTAAAAACTTGGCAGCTCTAACTTTTTCGCGTCATTTAATTATGATTAACTAGGAAAATTGTTTTTAAATAACAATGAGATAGTGCTAATGATAAAAGTTAAAAGGGGCCGAATTATGTATTTATTTTGTTGGTTTATTTATTCACAGTTTCAAAACTTGTTATTTGAGTTATGTTAAAAGAGGATTGAAAATAAAAAGGATTTTGAAGTTGTTGAAAAATAAACTCGCATATTTATTTAGTGGAGCTTTCTCCTTATATGCTAATTTCGACTCTGGGGAAAGGAATTTAAAAGAGGAGGTGAAATTGAGTTAAAGGGGGAATTGCAACCGAGAAGACAAACTCTTCTGGCTTAAATTAATATTTGATGAGGGGGCGGGCGGGTGGAGGGAGTGAAAGGGCCAAGAGTCGGAGGAAGGAGTTGATGAGATGAAAAATTCATAAATGATGAGGGACAAGGGGCCAGAGAGTGTAGAAATTTGATTTTGAGGGGGTCGCAGATTGGTCTCCGGGTGTGGGTCGGGAATGGTGGGGCAAATGTGTGGAGTCTGGAGGACCATATCGTGCCTCACGACAGGAAGTGTTTGCAACCTGACCGGAAATGAAAAGCGATCCTTTGGAAGTAAGCAGATGTGAATTGTAGAGTCATCCCTCCTTCACCTATTAGTCGTGACATCAGAGTAATCATAATCCATGTACCCACCCGTGTAATCGGTCTCTCCTCACAAGGACGCCCAGTTTGATATCCCTCACCCTGGCTAATTGAGAATTGTGAGAGTGATGAGTGAGGGGCAGGGAGGAAGGTTGTTTTGATCCCCCACGGCCTTTTCTTGCTTTCTCCGTATTTTCATCAGCTGCTCTTCTTTCTCTCTTTTATTGGGCCATAAAGGAGGAGGGATAATAGGAAATGAATTTCCAAGGCAGGGAATGGGATTGAAACGTTATGAAAATAAGTAATGAATTAGGTGGAGCGGAGGGCGTAAGTAGGGCTCGAGGGACTGGAGGGAGAAAAAAAAGTTGTAGCCGTCTAAGAAGGAATCACCTCGAGGGCAAAGAATTTTCTCTCTTTCTAATTTGGAGGTTCGGGTCGGGAGGAGTAAAAGTTGGAATCAATGGGAGGTGGAAGGAATGTGGGAGAATAATGTTGTGCCTGGAAGTGACGAGGTGGCTCCTGGTATAAATGATGGAGGGAAAGAGAGAGGAAAGTGGAATGGCATCATAGGGATCATTTCGGGGATTTGTCGGAAGCCCGCGGACGGCGGGGAGAAAGGAAAGGACCAAGGCGGGAGTGGGACTCTCTCCAGTGCGTGGAGGAAGTTGAGACGGGGACGGCGTAGTATTCCCGACGATGGGAGGAGTCCCCGCTACAACCGATCTCGAGACCGAATCGTAGTAGTAAAAAGGAGAGAATGGGGATTCGGAGTTCCTCGATCCGACTCTCTCAGTGGAGGTTGTCGGGGCTGAGTGAGGCTCACCCCTTCTCATTGGGGTTCGGAGTCGTTCCCTCCAGTTGCCGAGTAGAGCTCAGAGAGAGACCCGCTTTCTTCGCCTGCTGTGCGGCCCCCACTCCGGCTCGTGAGTCAGCCGAACCGAGTTCTCCCTCCAAGATCCACGGTGACAGTATCCGACATCCGATATGGCTCATCTCGACTTTTCCTCCGAGTTACTCATCACACCCATCCGCCTTGGGTCTGGTGGAGAAGGACGGGGTGGTGTGGGACGAGCTAAACATTTGTTGACATTTTTTGTTCCTCCTGGCGAAGGCTGAGTGATTGAGAGGGAATATTTCCCGAACGTGTTCCGGTGTTTCCCTCCTTAGGAGGGGCGTGGAGGGAGAGGATTGAGAAAGAGCGTAATTTTGGATTTTGAGGTTGGCGGCGGAGAAGTATTGGATATTCGGAGGAGGGGAAAAAGTTTGTCATCAGTATGGGAGGGAGTGCAGTTGGGGCCCGTTGTGAATTCAGAGTGGAGAGGGTTGGCTTGGCTACGAGTACCCTGCTCCCGCTTTGACTCACACTCTCTTTCCTCTTCATTCTCCGGCTACTACAAGTTGAGGGAGACTCGACTTCGCAGTTGTGAAGCTTCAGCGTTGCACGTATCGATCCGACTTGGGATATGCGATGCGGCGCTGCAGTTGCGCAACAGCCTTTCACTCTCCGGACTCTTCACCACTGGTACGTTTCCCTCCGACCTCTCTTACAATGAGATGGACAAGGATGGATTTTCCTACGATACTCACTCGATCTCTCCATGTGAGAAGGAATTTCATATTAAGCCTTTCCACGGGT
Organism: Neelides folsomi; assembly: GCA_034687125.1. Taxonomy (NCBI): domain Eukaryota; kingdom Metazoa; phylum Arthropoda; class Collembola; order Neelipleona; family Neelidae; genus Neelides; species Neelides folsomi. The sequence continues at coordinate 139,908 of JAQGBZ010000140.1, forward strand.
TGTGGGCGAGGGAGGAAGGAAGAGGATCGAAACCACCCAGGAATTCATCCTTCCTTCCCCCCGATTCACGGATACGCATATAGAGAAGGAGAGATTATCATGCCTCCTTCTTACAATGCAATCACAATCGGCTTCTTTTCCTCACCCAACCCAATGAATCTTTCCTCCTGCCTCTTCCGATTCAAAAACCAATGCTCTATATAACTCTCCTTTCGGAAATGGAATGAATTGGGAAGGGAAGGAGGAAATGTGCCTCGTTTCAACCTACCTCTTTTTATATATTATTCCGACCTCGGGCATTGTAGGGCTTTTTTATATTGGACCCATTTTTCCTCATTCTTTTACAGTTGAATAAAAAAAATGTTCTTTTCATTCCTCTTCAAACTTCTCATCATGATTGACATAATTAGAAGCCTTTAATCAGAATGGAACAGTCGTTGAGTTGTGTGGTGGTGAACAACAAGTTCAATGTTTAGTTTTGAACATGAAAGTTGAGGAGTATTGTAAAGGTGTAATGTAAATGACTGTTTTTCTCTTCTTTATCCATTTGAAGGCTCAAGATGTTGAAGCGTAATGGGTTAATGGGAAAATGTTCTTTTTTTTCTCTTGAAAAATTACTTTCTCCATTTGAAGAAAGTTGTTTGTTTATGAAACTCGATCCTTCTTATTTGTATTCTTTCCTCGAGTGGGATCTAAGAGAATGGTAACATATGGGCTTTTATCGATTAATGATTATTACTTATCCAACTCCTCGTTGTAGTAATGGAAGGGCTTTTCCACTTGCTCATTGTCTGCTTGGAGTGAGTGGGAGAGAATGCTACTTATTAGGTGGCCTATAAGTGAGAGGGAATAAAAGGTCTTGGAAGTCAAATAAGTTTTCTGGCCCCATGTTTTGATCCATATGTACTGTGTCATTATGTGTGTATTTGTGTGTTTTGTGTATACTATACTATTTGGCGTACATTTATGAAACATGAAAATAATGATATGTTTTTCCTTTTCAGAACAGATAGTCCGGATCGAAATAATGGAGTGCATGCCACAAATAGCGATTTTCTGTCACGAGAAAGGCCCAAAACTTGATTTCATCGTAGCACAACATCTACTACCTATCATCGTCCGAATATTTGCAGACTCATTTGCACAGGTAATTTTCAATTTTGACTCTCTTCATTACCTTAAAATAATTATATGTATTTATAAGCATTGAAAGAAAGGTTAATTAATACAAATATTACCACGTGTTTTTTTACACGCTACAGATACATATATAAAAATAATGTATGGTGTGAGTCGACATTGAAATTTGTATTTTGTAGAGAATATTGGGACTCTTGTGGTTAGTTTGCATGGGATAGATGCGTTTCGCGTTTCCAATTTACTGTGAAATTGAATGAAAAGTATGATAGGATTTCTCGGTAGTTTTCATTTTGGTTTACTTCTTTACATCCATCACATTCTTTTATTCCGTTAGCATTACGACGTTCTACTAGTTAAGGTATGAAACCCAAAGACGGTCCTGGGACATGCCAACAACTTTACATATTGTTTACGCTCGATTATCTTCATTGTATTTTATAAAATGTAATTAAATGGTGCCAATGGTGCCACTATTGCATTATTTCTTATAATTTAAATGGTGTTTTTTGCTCTCTGGTATTTTAAGAACATGTATCTGCTAGTATTTATTTAGAATTTAGAGTAGATATGTCAGAAAAAGTCTTAGGAATGTTTTCATATTTAAGATCTTATGACATTCTTGAGTCGAACAGATTTCCGTTAGATGAGTAATTATTAAAGAGCGAGGCACAAGTTGGGAATTTGTAACTTTTCCATGAGTTGAATATAAAATAGGTTGGAAAGGCTTGAGTTTTTGATTAAGTTTATGTGTAGTTTATTTAAAAGGAAATGCTCCTCTCACTCTTTCATTTTATTTAACTATGAATTTGTTAGTATTTACATTGGAACTTTAAGATCAAAGTCGATATCCTAAACATAATAATATATTTAGCTCATGAAGCCTTAATACGTATGTAAGTTGAACTTATTTGTTTGCATTTACGAGGCTTCAGTTCACACGACAGTTCATGCTGTGCTTCTCCCGCCACTTTTATCCACACACGTTGACTTCTCTGAATAGACTTCGAAGGGACAATAGATTGATAATGTTGATTACATATGTTATTTTGAAATTAATCTATTGTATTAATAGCTATTTAGAACATTAAATATGCTTTCATACTATAACTAAATTATTTGAGTTTTATTTTATTGGTGGATTTGTACATTTTTGTAACAGGTTGTACATGCCATAGACAAGTAATTTGTACCTAAACATAGCCAAGTTGCATTTGATTTGTTTATTTTAGTAGATTCTTTAAATTGTGTATTTTTAATGGTATTTTATACATTTTAATCCTTAATTATTAAGCTAAGAAGTAGGGTAAAATGGTTGTATAAAATAAATAAACTGATGATAATAATTTTTTCTTTGATCTTTTCAGCTGCGAAAAATGGCTCATAGCATGATCCTGATTCTGCTGGAAAAAGGAATCCTTGCTTCAAGTCAATTGGAAGAACTTGTATGTCCGGTCATTTTGGAACATTCAGACCTCCGAGCTGATGCTGATCATCGAACGGAAATCGTCGCTGTGAGTATTTCCTCTCTTTTATTCTTCTTCATCCCTTTCTGACTTTCTCCGGCTTCAACTCGGTCCTCTTTTTACGACCCTGTGCTCAAAATTCTCTCGCCCTTCCTCTCTTTCCCTTCTTAATCCTGAAAATGTGAACACGAATAAGAGTGGGTGATACATGCATTATGAGATTTGGTGGAAGTAAAAATGTATAAAAGAGAAAGACAGAATGGGGAAATGGAGACTCCCTCTCAATAAAATGTAGAGAGGATTTGAGATTTTACGGGTTGTTCTTTTTATGTAACGGAATTGCTCGGTTGTTTCACTGAATGCTCATTTCCTTCCTTCAACCCTTCCGATTTCCACTCTGCTCCTCGACTCTCATCTCCTCATACAAATTGCATGGGCGGAATGTGTTTCATTACATACAAACGACTCGGCATTTGGGGAGCTCATAGGGAAAGAAATGAATGATTGAGAGTAAATTATGTACATAAAGAGATATTAAAGTGGATTAAGTGTGAAGGGGTTGGAAATTGAGGATAAGATCTGCGGAGGTTGAACGGAGCGTGCGAGAGGGAATCTCTGATTCGTGGTGTAAATGTAATTGAGATTCTCACTCTGTCCAATTTGATGTAGGATGTGTGGGGGGGGGGGGAAGGGCTACGTGTTGTTTCCCTATTTACATAATGTTTTAGTTTCTCCAGATTTTCCAGGGTGAGTGAGAGTGATAGTTGATGGGATGGTAGGTGATGGTTTCCCCAGTCGAAGGGGGGAAAAGGAGGAGGAGGAATCGTAGTCTTGGGATTTACTTACTACGTGAGCTGTTTCTTGTAATGTTGATTTGACTTACGGCGTCGGCTCTTGGAACCTCCAAAGGAGGAACCTCCGCGGAGGGGGATGGGGTAGGGGAAATTCCGTTGTCTGTGTAAGTAACAGTATTGCTTTCAGGATATTGGATATGCTATTCAATTCCTCTATAGACTGCTCATCGAACCGCGAAGGAGAAGCAGATGAGACTTTTCGATTTAGATTCACCACTTTCGATGCTCCACAATCTCTCTCTCCTCTCTTTCTCTCTATGCAATTGACTCGATTGAAAGAGAAGACAAGCCTATAAGGATCTCATATACGACCTTTTAAAATATTTAAACCTTCAATATTCTTGATCCGATCAATTCCGGGATATTGCTCAGCTTCAACCGCACGTCCAAAAGATTAAATGAATACTTACATCACAGTACGCACTCATTTCATTATACCTTTTTTTAAATTTTTATCCCTCTCTTTTGATTGAACATTGGAGAACACGATGATCTTTTTTCCAAAGAGAACGTGAAATTCGTATTTGTTGGTTAAATAATTAGATAATATTTTAAAAGGCCATTTCATTCCTCGGCTCAATTGTTTAATTTTATTTTAAGTAGTAGGAAAAACATAAATAGCCTTTTTATTCCATTTTATTATTTATTTTGGTTTTGAGTAAGTAAACATTAAGGGTATTTTGCGGAATAATTGCAATTTGTGGGGAAAGCGATGATTTAATGAGTGGAATTCTCAATGAAATGAGGTCTATAATAATATTGGATTTGAAAGAAAGAGCTGACGAGAAACAGAGTTCTCATTGAGTTCATTTCATTTAAACCGAAGGAGATTTGAGAGTGTTCAAATAGTAATCTTTGGCTTGGAGCCAGAAGATTTTTTCTCTCTTAATTCCACTCTTCCTGTGATTTACTTTTGAATCGGTTTAATAGAGTTGGGTCGATGATTGAATGATACTTTTATTGCCTTTATGACAGGTTCCTCCTAATTTTTCTCTAACTAATATTTGAGTTTGGAGGTTCGAAAAATTGGAAATGTGTGTTCTTTCCTTTTTTCCTGTTTATCCTTTAGAGGTAATAAATAATTTGACGCCTTCTTCTTAATTTGAAAAGGGAGAAAAGCGCAGAAAGGAGGCTCATTCTACTTAATACATATTGGGATATTTGAGTTTTTGAGGTAAGGAGGAATTGCGTTTTTGAGATTCGAAGGGTGAGCTGGGTGTTATTGGTTAGGAGACCGGAAATGAGATTTTTTTGTTCCTCCTTGTTGATGCTCTTTCCTTCACCCTGAGCCTTAGATGAGATGAGGAGCGAGACGCGTGCTGTACATGTGTGGTCTTAATTTATTTCCCGAGTGGAATTGAAACCTCCTCGCCATATTTTCTTTGTGGATGTTGCGGAGAGGCGTCTCGGAACATGTGGGGATGTTGGGAGGTTCTTTGGGAGATTACCCCACTTCTTCACTCATCGTGTTATGATTTGGAATTAGGCCCTTCCTCTGCCCCTTCTTCAACTCCCCCAACTTTCACAATTAAGAAATTCGAGATGATCCGAGGGAGTGAATATAAAGTCTCATGAGAACCCCGACTCCATTTCTCGACGCCGGCTGGCTCTGATGAAAATTTTGAGTAGGTCTATTAAAGCAATACAATTTGCATGCATGGGAGATTCCCTCGGTTCTCGAAGTAACGAACGAACTTTTAGATTGGGGGGATAAAAGTAATAAAATTAGGATCCTGTTTTAATGAGGTGTTAGGATGTGTAAAGTTGAAAGGGCCGAAAGTTGTTAGGGAGAAAAGAAAAGAAGAGGAATCCGAAAAAACGGCGAACACGGCTCTTGGCATTTTTATTCCGCGACTTGGGTTGAAAGACATGGGTAGTGAGATGGGAATTAATTGTTTCATCTCACTACCTTGTCTTTCCGCCTGCTTCGTGGCTTTTCAACAGAGGCCATGGAAAAGGAAGACGACGAGGTTAGCCGCCGAGTCAGCAATCCATCCGACTAATCTTAATCAACAGCCTTGTCTTCCCCAAACTTTCCGTCGGATGGGTGTCGAAGAGTGAAAGGCGGAGAAAATGGCATTTGGTTGAAAGTTGGTTCTTCTGGACGGCTCAAGGCTCGCGAGAGAAAAAACATTCAGTTTCTATCAAAAAGCCATCAAGTGGGCTGTGAAAGATGGATTCTTGCTCTTTGGCCTCTATCACAGCCACTTGATGAGACTTTTTTTTATGAAACACGTCGTCGCTGGGGTTATCAGTCCACGTTGGAGATGTCGTCGGGTTCATCTGTTGCACTGAATTTCGGACTCGCCTGAACCCGAAGACCCATCACCTTTGTCTACACCGACAGATTTGGCTGGGTGGAGCGTGTCACGTCAAATTGTCTGTGCTGGGTAGCATTTTCTTTCCTATCACAGCCATATTTGACTTGGTCGCGATTCTCCCTTTGTCATCATACGCCGCAAGCAGATCCTCTCCGACCACCACGCACGCCAAATCTCGACGACACGACTTCCCACTAACAATAAAAGACATGTAGGTTTGATTTAGGGCCGCGTTGTACCCGTTATTTATATTGTCTTTTAAAGAGAGTGGGAGAAAGGGCGGTGTGGGAGAAAGGGGAGAAAGAATCAATAGCGTTTTCATCTCTGATGATGACCGTCGTGGGTGGGTTGAGTGAGTGGGGCGGGCGGGAGGGAAAGTAGTTTATGTTTCCTTCTCCCTCGGATCCTCTTTATTATTTATTTATAGAATGTTAACTGAGAGAGGGAGAATGAGTGGAGGAATCCGCGGCCAGAAGGTGTTCCGCGTAGATTACAAATAATTTAATTCCAAATCTCGAACTCCTCAGCGGAGGAGTAGGGGAGCGGATCTTCCTCAATCTTAATTTGCGGCTTCCTCCCGCTCCTGAACGACGGAGCTAATTGAGATATATGACGAGTTCCTCGCCGCAATTTTATAATTTCATGGGCCCACGGATGTGAAATGGATAAATTCATGAGGGGAGTTAATTACAGAGCTGGGAGATTTGTTTAATTGCATTCCATTTTCTTGTTTACTTATTTACATATTAATGCGGGGCTCCAATATTGACTCAAGGGTTCTGTGGAGAGCTATCTGGGCTCGCATGATTAGATTGCTTCTTTTAGGTCCTGATCCGTCGAGGGTAATGAGATGAAGTCGGAAAAACATTTCACTTAATGGCGGCTCTTGCAATGTGGTTGTGAGTTTTGAGCATTTTGACTAAAATCACAGCCGCTTTGTGAGCGCTGCCTTTTAAGTTGACTCAACGAGAACCTCGAGCCCTCGAATTAATTAATGAGGTGAGGAGAGAGGTAAGGAGGAAGTGCGTAGTAGGGAGGCTGACGGAAAGGGTAGAGGTTGAGATCAATTGGTAGGGAAAGGAGGGAAATTAGCCTCCGAGTCATCATTCGAGGTGGTGGGAGTGAGGTGGAGGGAGATCTCGGCCCTTTTGTGTTTTTCCTTTGAGTAGGAGGAACTTGGCGAGTAGATGACGTCTTTATGGCCCGACGTTCTCTCCCCTCAGCCTAATGAAATGGAGAACTATTACGAGAGTGTCTCCTAATCTCCGTCTATATGAAGCCTCAGCGTGTGGCTGGGGCGTGCTGAGGGAAAAAAGGAGTAGTGGTGTGGGGCTTCGGAGGAGCCTCTGTTCTCTCCTTGGTTGTTTGTTCCGAGGAGGGAACTCCTTGGAATTGGGAAGGCACGAGAGGTATTCCTGGCAGAGTTTCATCCTGGCGCGCTCCGTAGTCAATTACCCGGTCCGAACTGAAAGATAAACATCATTAGCATTGCTCTTTTCAAAATTCTTTCGGAAGGCTGTAAGTTGGGGCTGGAGCAGGGAGGGAGGCAATGAGCTACCGGAGAGATAATGGCGAATAGAGATGAAGACTCGGATGTTGGAATAAGCTACAGAAGTCGAGGAGAGACTTTTTTACGACCGAGGCGAGACGGCTAGACTAGTATCGTTAAGGATTCGGATTTGGATCCAGTTCCATTATGAAGATACGTGTATGCAAAGGTAGTAGAATCAGATCTACTGGCAGAGCATAAGGATCTCTCTATCATAAAGACAAACAACGAGATGGAGATTCATGAAAGACGATAAGGGGGTCCAAGGTGTCTACTTACTTTACTGCTTCGTCAGTTCGAGAGCCTCGGGAGGAATGAGAACCTCCGTTTGTCAAATTTCTCAGATCCCCATCATTGATTATAAACTGGTGAATTTTCCCTCTCACTTCCCTTTTACTGGGAATTCTTCAAAAGGGGGCTGTTTCATTTTTGAGACGATGCGTAAAGCTGGGGCTCTCTCGCATCTCATATCCCTCACATTTCATTCGGATATTGTTTAATGAGTTTATTTCCCTCGTCTATGAGATGGAAAGAGTCGCCTTCCGCTGTCTCCGATGGCTTACGAATAAATTGAAACGAATGGGGCCTGGAGGAGAATAAAAATAATATTATGATTGAGGATCCAATTGAATAAGGAGAAAGCAATGGGGATTGAACCTATGGTCACATATGTATATGAGTTGCCTCAAATCCTGGCCGCCTCAAGGGGCCATAAACACATAAAGGATTTTTCCTTCTGTTTCTTTGTGAGATTGGCCGAACTGTGACTGATTGATTTCATCCTTAGTTGAATAATTTGGCCTTCAGAGTCCAATTTTGTTTGAGTCTCCCTCGACGGCGGCGGCTCCTCGGCTCCATCTCAACTCGTCCTGTGACTGATGATGAGAATATGAGGGGATGGTGAGGAAGCCATTCTTCCCCACATTCCCTTTGTTCTTTTTATGTCGACTTTCTTCACAATATTTTGAGCCTGCCTTCGTTTTGTTAGTGAGGGAATGAGAGGAAATGAATGACATTTACGGCCGAGAAGTGAAGAGGTTCGGAAGCCTCCTTCAACATCCTTAGGTCTAATCGTGGGATTCGGGAGGAATTTTCCCTCCTCGACCAAAAATGCCTCCGAGTAAAATAGACGCGGAGTGGAGGGAGCGAAACTATATTTTATCTTATTATCTGATGAGACGGGACTTATTTAACGATGAATGCTCCGCTACTAACTCGCCATCTTGTACTTCTCACTCCTTTTTACAAAAAATTGACGTTTCTTTCTACTTTTAGAAGGGAGTTACAGTACAGAGGAGGAAAAAATTAAATGGGATCTTGTCCTCTTTTGCTTCCGATAACCATTTTCCTCCTCTTGCCCTTTTCACTTCCTTCAATATGATTGAATTGGAGAAATCTCTTAAAAAGCCCTAATCCGATGTTTCAAAAGCGGTAGATTTAGGATGAGGGCAAAGAATGTATGGTCGAATTATTGGTCCCTGAATAAGGAGCCTTGATAGAATGGACGGGAGATCAAAAGATTTGGATTCATTCGTGAGAAGGTAATGTGGGGGAAGATGTTAGGAGGGAATATTGAGTTTGAGTTTGATGGTCAATATTGATCTGGCTGTCAAGATTCATCACTGTATCCTCCCCGAACAAGCCCATTATGAGCTTCTTTATGAAGATGCATTATAAGGGATCAACGTTGATGTCTTTCCTCTTCCTTTATCGTCTCCTTTGACGATCGGAGTTCGAGGCGAGAATACAAATGACCGTTTTAGATCTCCCCAAATCTACTAATACTTTCTCCTCTCTTTCTCAACTTCTTCCCATTCCCGAGCTATGGAGGCCCTGCTTTCGACCAAACCCCTCAACTCTACATGCACTCCCAAACTTATTCCGATCGAGGAGGAGGGATTAAATTTCTCTAGGGCCGATGATGACGACCACCTCCTCATTTTTCTCACTTTGGGAAACTCTTCATGATGTAAATGATAAGTAATAGCCACGCTGTGATATTTCCACTCCAAAAGTAAAACTCTAATGGTCGTCTTGCTCTGCTATTTATTATTTGAAACCTCCAATTTCTTTTTTTCTAATTCCAAAGATTGGAAATTTTGTTTTCCAATTTATTCATTAAATGTAATTTGGTTTATTCAAAGTGTGTCGCTGGAAAGTTCATTTGATTCATCATATGTAAATATCATTTTGGAAAATATGGCAGGGAGTGGGAGCGAGGATTTTATCAATATTGGATTGGATCTCGGATAGAAATAGAGTATTATTGCTTTCCACATATGGATGAAGTTATTGGAAAGGGTCGTCGGAATTGTGAACACATGTGCATGCACTTGTAAGAGAGGGACTCGTGGAAATGTAACGTAGGATCACGAAGGGAAGTAAAATATTGATATATTTCCATCTACCTTGATACTCACGTGTAAGGGTTAAGTTTGAGTTGCGGGTCTCCCCCTCGTCCACCTTCGTCCCCAATTTCATCGACCCAACAATTTGGGTAAAAGGAGAGCGAAAGAGAAGTTCATTTCCTTCCTAATCAACTTCCAACTTCCCATAAAGGAAGGAAGCGAGAGAAATTGTATTTGAACCTCTAAAAGCCTCACCGGCTCCCTCCTATAAGTGCGTTCTTGGAAGGCGTTTAAAGAGCCGGGGACTTTTTCCTCTCACAATCCCCAACTCTGTGAGAATGAGGAAAAATGAAGCGATAAAGGGTAGAGAAAGAGAGTGGCCATCAGAGTAATTCCCTCTCATTTCCCTTCCGCCGAAGAGGATACTTCCTCTCTCACTATACAATGTTACACACTCCATTCTGGGAGCATTACGTCCTCATAAAGATCAATTTTCCATTAAATGGGAGCTTCTCTTGAGGCTAATGCAATTTCATGCTCTTAAAAGATGGAACAACCAGCTTCTGTGCCTCTCTATTATTCTCTTTTAGTTATTAGTTATTATCATCGTCTACACTCCCTTTTGCCTCTTGATGAATTCAGAGAGAGAGGAAGTTTATGTATTTAATCACCAATTTCTCCTCGCTCTTTCTCTCTCTCCACTTTGAACAACAAGTTATTAATTTCCCATCCTTCTACACACCGAGTTGAATTTGAGAATTTAACCTTTATAATTGTATTTATTTTTAGTTGATGGGGAACATGAGTCGTTTAGTCGGGAAGAAGATAGCAGTCAGTTTCTTTTTGGCCCGGTTCTGCCAGCTCTGCGACGATCGCCATTTCCACGTAAGGAAAATTTGTGGTTCGAGTATGTCTGAAATGGCCTACGCCGTGGGATATAAGCTCAACGAGCGCGTGCTGGTAATTTTAATTATCATTATTATCGGAAACTTATAACTACTTATTAACTCCCATATTCCACTCAAAATCCCACCACGACATTTCAGGCACATCCGTATTCATATAATCCCTTAACCATATTTATGGGACCACTTTTCTCGTTTAAATAACTTTTTTATTAATCAACCAATTTTCATGAAA